>SZWC01019989.1:0-15163 GCA_023375785.1 Penium margaritaceum
GCTCAGCAAGTTTTGTGCGAATCCGGGCGTGCCGCACTGGGAGGCGGTCAAGCGCGTGCTGCGCTACCTTGACAACAGCAGCAGCCTTTGCCTCACCTTCAACGGCAACAACAGCCCCATCCTCATCGGCAACAGCGATGCAGATTGGGGGGGGTGACCTGGACACAAGGAGGTCAACTAGTTGGTTCGTTTTTGTGCTTGGGGGAGGTGCAATCAGCTGGAGGAGCAAGAAACAAGAGTGCGTCACCCTCTCCTCCACCGAAGTAGAGTACATCGTCCTGAGTGAAGCCGCAAAAGAAGCAGTGTGCCTGTGTGAGTTGCTGGCAAGCCTTGGACAGCAGCAGACCGCAGCAACTACCATCTACTGTGACAACATGAGCGTCATTGCTCTAACCAAGAACGCAGAGTTTCATGCCCGCACCAAACACATCGATCTGTGGTGCCACTTCATCCGCGAGCTCGTGGCAAAGCAGGTTGTGCAGATCAAGTTTTGCCCTTCAAGCAAGATGCTTGCAGACTTCCTGACCAAGCCGCTCGCAGCGCATCGCTTTCAGCAGCTCACGGGACAGTGCGGACTTGTGTGATTTTTATTCTCAAAAAGTGGGAGAATGATGGATAAGAGATTGCCAGAAAGTGACAAAAATCCCCATCGTCTGACAGCACATATTCATAGAGGAAATTTCACAGGTTCCAACGCACTTTTTGGAACTCAATTTGGAATCCGTTTGAGTGAGATGTGGTTTTTTACAGTTTGGAGACCATGGTTCGGGTTCAAGTGGCGACCAGAGCACTTTCAGCACAGAAGGCGGCCAAAACTATTGACCAGGAAGGCAAGGAGCGGCCTTCAAGGAGAAAAGGCAGCTGGAGGGCCTTCAACAGATTTCAAGGAAGGAGCATTTGAGGATTATTGTCCGTGCAGGCCGTGGGACATAAATCTAATGCATGACAGTGTGACTGCGGCTCATCACGCAAGAGTAGGAGTGAAGTAGAGGGTCAACTTTGACAGATTGTATCTCAGTGCTCCTTTGGCCAAATGAGGCATATAAGGGCTTGTTAAAAAGCTGTGATCATTTACTTTATTATTCAAGAGTCAACTCTGACATTTTCATTCCCTTCGTTCCTAAATTTGCCTTCAAAGTTCCTGCCTATCCAACCTACAACTTCCTCTCACAAACAGTTGGTCCTGCCAAGGCGGCTCTCAGTGAGCCTGATAATCTCCCTGAGGGCTGCCCCAGATTTCAGCAACCTTTTTTCCCTACACTCTAGAGAAGAATGGTGTTTCTGAGCACTGAAACCGCACCATGACTGATGCGGTTGGCACTATGCGCATTGAGTCAGGTATCTCCAAGGGCTTCTTCTTTGAGGCCATGTTGTACATGACTGGGGTTTTGAACCAAGTTCCCCATGGTCCTTTGCCCCATCCCATCACCCCCTGCCAATCTTTGTGTGGACAGCATGAAGATGTTTTTCCTACGCGTGTCTTGGGTTGCGTCATTCGTGTCTGGCACCCGGAGGACCAGCAAGATGGAAAACTGGCTCCCCATGGTCGTCTCTACACCTTTCTTGGGTTGTCTAGTCAGCCAAAGGCTTGGCGGTTCTGGGACCTTGTTTGGCACTGCGTCATTGAGTCACATGACGCATTTATCTTTGAAGAGATTTCTCTGTTATTCCTGAGTCACGTGGCCTGAGGCTCCGGTCTAGAAGACAGCGCCGACACAATGGCAACTGCCGACCGTCCAAGGGAATTTCACCCAAGGATCACGATCACCCCCAAGGAATTAACTATGCCTCTGGTGAGACCTAGCTACCCAGGTGCTTTCGCTCAAGGTCTTAGGGGCTCCCGCCCTCTAAGCCTTCTTCTTCCTTGGTGTGAGAGCCCAACAAATTAAGTCAGCACTCTCACACGAGCAAGATTACAACCACCTTAGCAGTTCATATCAAGCTCAGTCTCAAGCGCACAGCTCAAACAAGAGACATCAAGTGAAGGAGTAGTTGAGACAATGGCAAGTACAAGGCATAAATAGCTAAGGAGTGCCTTTGGCAGCCGAAGCGCACACGCCTCGGCTAACCCGAAGCGCGCGCGCCTCGGCCGATGTCACTCCTTAAATTAAGGAGGTCATCCCCTCAATCAGGGAAGACATCCCCTGATCCAAGGCACATCTTGCATCTTCCAATCCGACCGTTGGATCAGCCCGAAACTTGGACAGCTGACAGTTTGACACCTGCTCTTTCCATCGGTACGGTCAGATTGACAATCTGAATAGCCATCATCAGAAAAACCCAGGGGACTTATCCTTGAACAAGGACAGTGCATGCCTGGTCTGTTGGACCGGACCCAGGGNTAGCCCGACGTGGACTTGCGGTCGTCGACATTCCCAGCCCAATCTGCATCGGTATACACCATGAGCCGCAAGGAGTCCGACTGTGGCACCCCACCGTACTGGATGCCCAAGTGCCGCGTGCCCTTCAGGTAGCGAAAGATCCGCTTCACTGCTTGCCAGTGTTGTGGCCCAGGGTTGGCCACATACCTGCTCACCTGCCCCACAGCATGGCAGATGTCGGGGCGAGTGGCGACCATCGCGTACATTAGACTGCCCACGGCAGACTGATATGGCACGCCTGCCATGTCGACCTGCTCTGCTTTGTTGGTAGGAGTGGCACCTGAGGTGAGGATGCAATCGGCTGCCATGGGGGTGCTGACGGGTTTGCAGTCCTCCATGTCGTACCGCTTGAGGATGTGATCAATGTATTTGGTCTGGCTGAGCCTGATGGTGCCGGCTGAGCGATCCCGCGTGACACTGATGCCTAGGTAGTACTCAAGAGGTCCCAGATCCTTCATCTGGAACCGGCTGCTCAGCTGCATCTTGATGTTCTTCAGCAGCTTTGTCGATGATGCGCAGATGATGAGATCATCGACGTAAAGAACCACCAAGACGAGGCCATCCTCGTCCTCTCGTACGTACATACTGAGGTCGTTCTCGCAGTGACCGTATCCGGACCCCTCCATGAAGGCGTCCATCTCCTTGTACCAGCACCTTGGGGCCTGTTTCAGCCCATTCAATGACTTTTCGAGCTTACAAACTTTTCCAGGTGGTGCATCCACCCCCTCAGGCACCTCCATCAGGACTTCTTTGTCAAGTTTTCCGTAGAGAAATGCAGTCTTGACATCCATCTGGTGAACCTCTAAGTTCTTGGCTGCTGCTGTTGCGAGGAGAGACCGGATTGTTGCAAAGGTGACGATGGGCGCGTACGTCTCATCGTACTCGCTCCCCAGCCGCTGCGCAAAACCCTTGGCCACCAGCCGCGCCTTGTGGCGGTCGATGGTCCCATCCTGCTTCAGCTTCTTGACCATGACCCACTTGCACCCTATAACGTGAGCGCCAGCGGGCCGGTCCACCAGTTTCCATGTACTGTTCTCCTTGTGCAAGGCCAACTCGCTTTCGATGGCGGCCTTCCACTTGGCCCCATCCGGTAGAGCAAGTGCTTCTGCCACTGTGGACGGCTCTCCTTGAGCCACAAAGGCATAACTCAGACCAGTCCACTCACCAGTTGTAGCATCATACTGTCGTGGTGGGATAGATAAGCGCGAGCTGCGTCTTACTGTCTGATGCTGCGACGGCTGCTGTTGTTGCTCCTGCTGCTGCTGCTCTTGCTGCTCNGGTTCTCTTACCACAGACTCTCCCTCAGTGGAAGAGTCCTCATCATTAGAGGAGGTGGAATGTGAATCAACATCAGAGTCCTCTGTTGCGGCTCTCCCTGAAGCTACCACTCCTCTTGCTTCTGTTGCCTTGTTGCTGCTCCACCCCTGTGGTGCCTCATCACCTGTCTCTAGTAAAACCAGCCATTCACTCGGTTTGGGCACCGGCTCGTCCTTGAACTGCTGCTCTACTCCTACGACAGCCTCGTTGAGTTCCGCGTCTTTACTACGAATCACTTTGTTGCCTTGTAGGTCCCAGAGCCTGTAAGAGCGTTGGGCACTGTCCTAACCCAAGAGCAAACATTTCTTGGCCTGCGGATCCAGCTTACACCCTCCCTTGTCAGCTTCTTGGCATAGGCCTGGCAACCAAACACTCTCAGATGTGAGACATCTGGTTTCTTGCCCAACCATGACTCTTGTGGGGTCATCGGCGGCAGCTTCTTTTTCCCCTTTCCTCGAAGGGCTGATGCAGGTGTGAGGTTGATGATGTAGGCCGCTGTCCTAATAACCTCGGCCCAGAATCTTCCTGGCAGCTTTGCTTCATACAACATCGTTCTTACCATCCCAAGGATGGTTTGGTTGAGCCGTTCAGCGACACCGTTGCTCTCGGGCGACTCAGGTACTGTATTTTCTTGTCGTATCCCCTGCTCCGCTAGCCAGCCTCCACAGGCCTTATATTCCCCACCGTTATCACAACGATGGGCCTTGACCTTCTTGCCGGTCTGTCGCTCACTCATTGCGATGAAGTGCTGCAGATGCTCCTTTACCTCACTCTTCTGCTTCATGAAGTACGTTTAGATCTTCCTCGTTTTGTCATCTGTGAAGGTGAGGAAATACCTGCAGCCTTCGACTGAGGCTGTTCGCATCGGCCCGCACACGTCGGTGTGGACCAACTCGAGAGGTTCATTCGCCAAGTTTCCGTGCTTGTTCCCCTTGCGCCCTTTCCTCTTAGCCTTGCCCATGAGGCAGGCCTCACATACGTTCTTCTCCTTCCCCGCACCCTCTCCCTTCCCCAAGGCCAGGCCTCGTACCAGCTCATGTTTGCCCATTGTCTCCAACGTGGAGTGGGCGGCGTGGGCCAAGCGCCTGTGCCAAAGGTCTTGGCCACAGTTCGCTTCCGATGCTGTGGCAGTCCCAGGGACTGCTTCGGGTTGGATGGGTGCTGCAGCTTCCACTGATTTTGTTATATCTGCTGCTGTTGACGGGCGGCTGCTTTCTGCCTCTACCACCTGACTGCCCCCGGCAGTCATGGCTGCCCCAGCTTCGGCAGCACCCTCCACCTTGGTTTGGAGGATGTAGAGGCCGTCCACGCGTGGTACATCCGCCACCACACTCTTTGCAGCGTACTGTGTTTTCACTGCCAACGTGGGAAGGATAACGGCCCTGTTCTTGTCGAAGACGACCGTCATGTCTCGGTCAGTAATCTTGCCGACAGAGAGTAGGTTGGCAGCGAAGTTGGGCAGATAGACTGCCTCGGTGAGCTTGAGCTCCTTCTCTTGGCCATTCACCTGGATGGTGACCAGCTTGTCACCCATCCCTTAAGCTGGTTCCACCCTCCCGTTAGCACAACGGAAGCTGAGGTGGCAGGGGCCCATGGAGGTAAACCCCCGTTTGTCGTTGGTGGAATGGTGATTTGTACCAGAGTCAAGTGCAAAGGCCCCTGTCTTAAGGAGTGCATTGCCAGCGCCAGTCGTGCCTTGTGCCATCAGTGCGGTGGGCTGCTTCCCACCCTTGCCTCCCTTGTCACCCTTCTCTCCCTCTCCCTTGACCCCTTCCTTCTTTGGAGCACGGCACTCGCGTGCCCAGTGCCCTGCCTTGCCACAGTTGTGGCAATTGCCAGGCCGTCGCTTGCCCTTCCCCTTGCCGCCTGCCCCCTGCTGCTGCCCTGAGTTGCTAGTGCCGCTGCTGCTTGCTGCGCCCTTAGCATAGGCTGCAATGTTGGCCTCGCTATGGCTACGCCGCATAGTCTCATTGCGGATGCACTATGAGATGTTGGAGTACTTCACGTGGTCCTCTGGCCAGCCACCAATCACAGTAATCATGGGGCCCCAGCTTGGTGGAAGAGCCATGAGGAGAATCATACCCTGCATGTTGGCTTCAAGGCTCCAGCCCATGTTGCTGGCTTGCTGAAGGAGAGTCTCAAACTGCTGCAAGAATTTTAGGACGTCCTCGCCTTCAGTCAGCTGCATCCTCAGCAAATTTTGGAGGATGAACAAACGGTTGGCGAGGGAGTCACTCTGGTAGACCTTGCATAGTTTCTTGTATGCCTCAGCTGCGTTTATGAGGCCGGAGATATGACAGAGCAGATGCTACTGCAGTGCTGAGACCATAATGACCATGTATTTCTTGTTGGCCCGCTTCCACACTGCGAGCTCCTCTGGTTGGGATGAAAGTGGTTGGACAGCCTCCCCTGTGAAGTAGGGGAGAAGATCACGGTCATCAACTATGATTTCAAACTGCCACTTCCAGAGCGAGAACCCTGTCCCATCAGATTTACGAATTGGCGCATGAATGCCACTCCCTGCCTCTACTGTGGACGTCACAGCTCCAGTGGTGGCCACAGGTGTGCTGGTCCACGAGCCTTCCTCGATGGCACTCTTGCCTTTCTCCTCGACAGTAGGTGGAGCCATGGTACTTGCGGTTGAGGCGGATCTGCTTCCGTTGAGGCCGTTCTGCTACACCTGCTGTTGATGCCGATGTCAGGCTGATGGAGCCGATGTCAGGCTGATGAGAGGTCTTGGACGGATGTCCGAAGAGGAGCACCAGGGGGTGTGATAGAGCGTCTGCGCTCCTCATGTTTGCTGAGCTACTGAGCAACCTGTATGCTTTTTGCAACTCAGTCTCACACTAGGTGTGGGCCCATAACCCTTTTGTTATTCCTGAGTCACGTGGCCTGAGGCTCCGGTCTAGAAGACAGCGCCGACACAATGGCAACTGCCAACCGTCCAAGGGAATTTCACCCAAGGATCACGATCACCCCCAAGGAATTAACTATGCCTCTGGTGAGACCTAGCTACCCAGGTGCTTTCGCTCAAGGTCTTAGGGGCTCCCGCCCTCTAAGCCTTCTTCTTCCTTGGTGTGAGAGTCCAACAAATTAAGTCAGCACTCTCACACGAGCAAGATTACAACCACCTTAGCAGTTCACATCAAGCTCAGTCTCAAGCGCACAGCTCAAACAAGAGACATCAAGTGAAGGAGTAGTTGAGACAATGGCAAGTACAAGGCATAAATAGCTAAGGAGTGCCTTTGGCAGCCGAAGCGCACGCGCCTCGGCTAACCCGANTTAAGGAGGTCATCCCCTCAATCAGGGAAGACATCCCCTGATCCAAGGCACATCTTGCATCTTCCAATCCGACCGTCGGATCAGCCCGAAACTTGGACAGCTGACAGTTTGACACCTGCTCTTTCCATCGGTACGGTCAGATTGACAATCTGAATAGCCATCATCAGAAAAAAAACCCAGGGGACTTATCCTTGAACAAGGACAGTGCATGCCTGGTCTGTTGGACCGGACTCAGGGGACTTGCTCCACATGAGCAGTGCATGCCTGGTCCGTCCACTACTCGCCAATTCTGGAGACTAGTGGCCAAGGGGCATTCAAACAACAACACGCCATTACTTTGGAAGTTGTAAGGTGGTGAAGTCTAGTGGTTGATGCCTTGTAGGCTCAACCAGCCTTTGCAAACCTCCTTGTCACCACCATTGGCCGTGCAAAGTGTGTTTACCTCCTTGCTTGTGTGCTGCTCTACCATTGCAACAAACTCTTGTAGCTTCTCCTTGACCTCTCCCTTTGTCTTGAGGAAGTAGATCCACATCTCGCAACACTGGTCATCGACGAAGGTCAAGATATACTTGCTGTTGGGAAAAGGAGTCATCCGGCTCAGTTTCAGGTCCACACGAGCAAGTTCCAAGAAACTACCATATGCCTCCTCCAGTTTTCAATCCAACCTCACCATTTGGAATATTAGATGGAAAACCATCCACAATCCACTTTTGAGGCCGATCCAACGTTCAGATAAGGAGGTATACATTCATAAAGTTTCTGGGTAAATTCACTGCTGATATCTAGGTCACCATGTGCGATGGCTCCATGCCTTACTTTGAGAAAAGAAAAAAGGCAAGAGGTCCAGGGTCAAGACCTGATGGGAAAAACATACAAAACGGTCCTAGATTCTTGGGTTACGTTCTCAGAGTGTGCTGACTAGGAAAAAGGTACCTCTCCTCGTTTTTTAGGTGCGGTGAGATCCTTGTGTGCTAGCCATGGACTCATGGCGATTCTCCATGGGATTGTGGGTTAAGTAAATGCCGGAAGTCAGCCGTGAGAGCATTTTTCATCCCTCTAGGTCATGTGTGAGTGGTGAGTGTAGTTGCTTTGCTGATGTCTTCTCTTGTCTGAGATAATGGACTTTAGTATGTGAGCCTTAGCCTCCATGGCTAAGTGGTGTAGCTTTTGAGAGGGCTGACTTGCCCAAGTTCTACCTCTATATGTACTCCATCATTTTGAGTGATTAAAGAACCATTCTTCAGCACTATGGATGCCCTTTTAGTCCCACATGTTTCCTGCTCCAAGGCTCCCTCTCTCCTCCTGATCCTACACTTGGTACTAGAGCCAAATTCTGCCACTTTTAGCCAGCACAGGCCGTCACTTTGAGAGTGACGGATTAGGATGAAACCTTCACCTAACATGACAATAGACCAGTTGATCTTCAACCTCAAGAGGCAAGCCTTCCAACAAAGTAAATATTGGGAAGATCGAATGGTCACATTGACAATTTTGCTCAAAACCAGGTCGGCCAAGGCTGCACTCTTCTCTCTCAGTAAGATTGTCGCCTTGTGATAAGTCTAACTCACGTTTAAAGTTTAAAGTTTGAAATAATAGACATTGGTTAAGTTTAAAAAGTAGCACATGCGAATTGAAGTGCTTTTCCAAAGCTTTCCATTGAAGCAAAAATATTTGCATTCCATCAGTATGTTTGGGAGAAACGTTGTTTACAAGCTGGCTGGTCTGAGCCAGAGTAGGAGCAGCAGCATACCTATTTTTCAAAATGGCATACCTCTGAAATCCCCTGTTGCTGACAAAGTTTTATGGATTGATCTGGACGGTTTTCCGCTAAGTTTTCTAGTGGTATGCTTAGTTTCCCCGAATTCCGAGTCTGCTGGCATGTATAGTCCATTTTCTATGTGTGGATTTCTGGCAGAAGGAGCACCTAAAGCTAGGGTAGCGCCGCCAGTGAAGGGCAGCACAGAGCATCACCAAGACTCAAAATGGCCGTAACATGCATCGCAACAGTAATCTAGCCCTTGGAGAGGCTGGAAGGATGCGCCAACTTCACGTTTTGGAAGATTTGTACCCTCCTTTTGGAGGATAGGGTCTTGTAGGAGGTCGTGAGCGGCGACAAGCGCGCTGCGCCTCCATATGCAAGAGCCATCACCACAGCAGAGGTGGTGGCGGGAAAGACGGCGCAAAAAAGTGCAGCAAATGTAAGCTCATCTACAACTGTAGCCGCGGCATATGAGGAATGAAAAGAGGGAAGGCAAGCCTACACGCTCCTTGTCAACACCATCTCCAACCCGTATCTTCAGTACGTGAGTGACAAGGCTACTGTAATCGAGGTGTGGGACACGTTGAACAAGAAGTATGAAAGTAAGGATCGTGCATTCCTCATGCTTTTGGAGGAGAAGATGATAGCGTTGAAAATGTAGGGTGGAGAAGGGATGGATGCATACTTGGACAAAGGACCTGGCGAAGGAGCAGAACGTGGCCAACAACCATCTGGAAGACATGCGCTTTGTCCTCCTCTTGCTAAGGGGACTCCTAACGAGCTATTACAGGGTGCAAGAGACGTTGGAGTGCAAGCAGACTCTTGACCTGGACTTCATCTGCACACACTTGGTGCAGGAAGAACTGCGTCGCAATGCAACAAAGTGTAGTGGCGGTAGGAGTAGTAGTGAAGCACCTTTCATGGCTATGGGCTCACGCAACGAGCAGCGGCAGCAGTCTAGGCAGCAGAGAGGTAAGAAGAAAGGCAAATGCCACCACTGCCCAAAAGAGGGGAACTACAAGAAAGAATTCTTCAAGTTCAAGAGGGACCAAAAGGAGTAGCCGCAGCAGTAACAGGAAAAGCAGCAATCTCCATAGCACAAGTAGTAGTAGTCATACCGGCAGTCACTGCAATTTCAAGAGTACCAGCACTGAAAGCAGCAGATTTAGATTGGCGTGCGCCAATTTGGCAACATGAACGTGGCCAAGGAAGTGCGCGACCACCTCCACATAGCAAAGTCTGACATGTTGTAGAAGGAGAAGGCGGATCTAGCGTAGTGCAGGGACTCATGGTGTACCAAGAGCTTGACGCACCACAAGGAGTGGATTACGTAGTTGCTTTCCATTCCCCCCTGTGCAATCGCTTTGGGTGATGATTGACTGGTTTATACTAAGGGGATTGGGATTCTGGAGATGTTGTTGGAGACCCCGCGTAAAATTCATGTGGGAGTGATCCATGGAGTACTGTATGTACCTAATGCTGCGTTTAATCTTCTCTCAATGTCCCCTCTCGCCAACTAGGACTGCAAGTCGTCTTTGATGACGACTATGGCTACATCCTCTACAAAAAAGCACGAGAGGAATTGGCTAAGTTGGTGAAGGAAGGCGACATCTACCGCCTGTTAGGGGCAACCAAGATCCCACGCGGGCAGAGTCTTACGGAAGTAGTGTAAGCGAAAGATGGCAAAATCAAGCATGCACGCTATGGCCACATCGACATGCGCGCCTTGTAGCAACTCCAAACGAAGCAGATGGTTCATGACTTTCCCACCATCTCTTACCTTGAGGAGCAATTATGCATCGGCTGTTTGGAGGGGAAGCAGCATCGCAAGGCGTTCTCGAGAGAAGAAGAGCGCGAAGGAGGCAATGGAGCTGGTGCATAGAGACTTGTATGACCCGATGCAGACCGAGAGCTTTGGAGGCTCTCGGTTTATTCTAACCTTCATTGATGATCTCAGCCGTTACACTGGTGTGTACTTCATAACCTCCAACGACCAATGCTTTGACAGGTTCAAGGCGTTCAAGGCCATGGTGGAGAACCAGAATGGCAAGAAAATCAAGGTGCTACGCAGCAACCACGTTGGAGACGACCCGATCAAGGAGTTCCAAGACTACCTCCCAGCAACAGGCATGAAGGCGCAGCGCACCGTGCCATACTTGCCGCAGTTAACTGGCCTAGCACAACGCGCCAACCGCACCATCATTGAGTCGGTGCCCTCCCTACTGCACGCGGTTCGGCTCACCTATGACCTTTAGGCGAAAGCCGCGAGCACTGTGGTGTACATCAAGAACCGTAGTCCAACCAAGGCCCTGGAGCAAATGACATCGTACAAGGCATGGTTTGGCTAGAAGCCGAGCATGGATTATCTTTGCGCATTTGGCAGCTTGGCACACAGGCACATGCCAAAGGTGAAGCGGCAAAAGTGTGATGCAAAGAGCTCACAGATGCTGATGATTGGCTACGATGTGGCAAGCAAGGCATATCGCCTATACGGGAGGCATACACGCCACATCATCATCACCAGGGATGTCGTCTTCAATGATAGAAACGTCATCGAAACCAACATTGTCTGCAAAGAGGCAACACAAGCAGCAGCTGACAAGGTATTGGGAGCAGATATCCTTCATGATTGAGTCTCTCTTGATCCTTCCTCCACTGTGAGAATGGTTGAACAAGTGTACTCTCCCATGTGTGATGCATCACATATTGCACCCTCGTTGGGAGAAGAAGAGGAAGGAGATGTGGCACCGCCAGCAGTAGCAGTTGCACCAAGAGCAATGCGTCAGGTGCCTGCTAACGCTCTTGTACCAGGTCGTAGGTACCCTCTTAGAGTACACTACAAGCCTGGTGAACGCGACCATTTTTTGATGCTCTACAAACCACCACAGATGAACGTCTCAGTTGCAGAAGATTCATATGAGCCAACATCATACAAGGAGGCCATGGCTTCACCTGATGTAGTAGATTGGGCGCAAGCCGTGCAAGAGGAGATACTGTTGCAGTTGGACAACGACATGTGAGAGCTCACTAAGTGTCCACCTCGACGTAAGGTGATCAAGTGCAACTGGGTGTTCAAGAAGAAGCGAGGAGCACATGGCAACCTGGAAAAGTACAAGGCAAGGCTGGTTGCTAAGGGCTACTCGCAGTAGGAGGGCATCGATTACACAGAAACCTTCGCCCCTAATCCCAATTTTGCCTTTGTGCATACACTCCTTTCCTGTGCAACAGTAAAGGGCTTTGAGGTTCGCCACATGGACGTCAAGACGGCGTTCTGAACGTTGACCTGGAGGAGGAGATTGACATGGAGCCGCCGTAGGGGCTCGCCATGGATGGCCCGGAGCACCTGGTTTGCAAGGTGTAGAAGTCGCTGTACGGCCTCAAGCAAGCGTCGCAAGCTTGGAGCCAGAAGTTGGATGTGGTATTGCAGTACATGGGGTTCAAACGCAGCGAGTGTGACTATAGCGTCAATCGCACGCATCATGAGCATGATGTCCTTATCATCATCTTGTATGTGGATGACATGCTCCTCCTTTCCAACAACATGTCTGTACTACAAGAGTTCAAGGAGGCCATACAAGAGCGCTTCCAAATATCTGATCTTACGAAGGCGTCATACTTCCTTCGAATCCAAGTCACGCGTGACCGCAAATCATGCTCTATCTTGCTGTAGTACAGCCGCTACATCAAGGATCTCCTGAAGCAGTTTGGCATGGCTGAGGCCAAATCCATCGGCATGCCGCTAGAGACACGCCAGTACCTCGTGAGCTTCAATGGAGAAGCGCATGAAGCTGAGCAGTAGAAGTACCAGAGCGCTCTCAGCAACCTCATGTTCCTGATAGTTGGAACCAGGCCCGACCTCGCATAGGCGGTTAGCGCTGTGAGCCAGCACATAGCGAACCCCAGACCTAAGCACGTGGTGGCAGTGAAGCGGATCTTCCGCTACCTTGCTAGAACCATAAACATCGATATCACCTACAACGGCAACCACGACAACATCATCAGCTATACACACGCAGATAGGACTTCAAACCCTAAGGACGGCAATTCCATCTCTAGACATGTGTTCCTCATGACGGATAGGGCCATCAGCTGGTATAGTAAGCGACAAGTGGTCGTGCCTATCTCAAGCACGAAAACTGAGTATGTCTCTCTCACTTTTGGAACCAAGGAAGCGGTTTGGCTTCACAGCCTCATGGTGGGGATGAGTGGGAGTGCAGCAGTTCTAGTTCATGTGCATGTCGACAACCAGAGCGCAATCGCACTTGCCAAGAATCCTACACACCAAGCACGCACTAAGCACATTAATAGTGCATATTACGTCATCGGGCACAGGGTGCGGGAGGGTGGTATCAAGAAGGAATTCACTCTAACCAGCAAGTAGGTCGCTGATTTCTATACCAAGCTAGTTACCCGTGAAAAACCTCAGATTTGCATGAAGGCATTTGGACTCAGCACACTCTGACTACGACAAAGATGGAGATTATTGGGAAACGAGCCATCTAGCTCTGTTTCAGGTCAATAGGAGCAAGTTTCAAGAAACTACCAGATGCCTGTACCCATTCTCAATCCAACTATGCCATTTGAAAGATCAGGTGGCAAAATGTCTGCGGTCCAAGTTTGAGGCCCATGCAACGATCAAATTGGGAGATATGAAATTTTGAAGTTGGTGGGATCATTGACCGCCGATATCTGGGTGACCATGGGCGATGGCTCCATGCCTTAGCTTGTGGAAGAAAAAGGCAAAGGGTACAGGGTCAAGACATTATGGGAGAAATATCCAAAAGGCCCTAGATTCTTGGGTTGCCTTGTCAAAGAATACTAACTAGGAAAAAGGTACCTCTTCTTACTTTTTAGATGAGATGAGATCCTAGCCATGGACACATAGCCATTCTCCATGTGATTATGGGTGGTGTGACTACTAGGTGTGTGCCATGAGAGCATTTTCTAGCTCTCCTGGTCGTTTGTGAGTGGTCAGCGTGATTACTAGGCTGATTTCCTCTCTTGTTGGAACTTGAGGAGAGAGGGAGCCTTGGAGCAGCGAGCATGTGTGATTGGAAGGGCATCACTTGTGCTGAAGAATGGTTGTTCAATCACTCAAAATGATGGAGTACATATAGAGCTAGAGCTTGGGCAAGTCAGCCCTCTCACAAGCCACACCACTTAGCCATGGAGGCTAAGGCTCACACACTAGAGTCCATAATCTCACACAAGGGAGGAAATCAGCCTAGCAATCAGGCTGACCACTCACACACGACCTAGAGAGCTAGAGAATGCTCTCATGGCACACTCCTAGTGGTCACATAACCCACAAACCCATGGAGAATTACCATGTATCCATGGCTAGCACACAAGGATCTCACCTCACCCAAAAAGTAAGGAGAGGTACCTTTATCCTAGTCAGCACACTCTGACAAGGCAATCCTAAGACCAAGGACCTTTTTGGATATTTCTCCCATCAGGTCTTGACCCTGGACCTCTTGCCTTTTTCTTTTCTCAGGCTAAGGCATGGAGCCATCACCCATGCCCACCCAGACATCGACGGTCCATGACCCCCGAAACTTTGAAAATTCATATCTCCCAATCCGACCGTTGGATCGGCCTCAAACTTGGACCGTAGACATTTTGCCACCTGATCTTTCCAATGGTGAAGTCGGATCGGCGATCGGAGCAGGCATCTGGTACTTTCCTGGAACTTGCTCCTGTGGACCTGAAACTGAGCCAGATGGCTCCTTTCCCAACAATCTCCCACTTTGCCGCAGTCAGAGTGGGCTGAGTCCACATGCCTTCATGCAAAACTGCTGCTTCTCACGGGTCACTGGCTTGGTGCAGAAATCAGCGACCTGCTTGCTGGTTGGAGTAAACTCCAGCTTGATAGCACCCTCCTGCACCATGTGCCTGATGAAATGATATGCGATGTCAATGTGCTTGGTGCGTGCATGGTGCTCAGGATTCTTGGCGAGTGCGATTGCGCTCTGGTTGTNCCACCATTCATGAGGAACACATGTCCAGAGATGGACTTGCGGTCCTCAGGGTTTGAAGCCCAATCTGCGTCTGTGTAGCCGATGATGCTGTTGTCATTGCCGTTGTAGGTGATGCCGATGTTGATGGTTCCAGCAAGGTAGCGGAAGATCCGCTTCACTGCCTTCTGGTGCTCCGGTCCGGGATTAGCCATGTGCTGGCTCACAGCGCTCACAGCCTGTGCGAGGTCCGGCCTGGTTGCCACCATCAGGTACATGAGATTGCCGACAACGCTCTGGTACTTCTGCCGCTCAGCTGCATTTGCTTCTCCATTGAAGCTCACGAGGTACTGCCGTGTCTCCAGCGGCGTGCCGATGGGTTTTGCCTCTGCCATGCCGAACCGCTGCAAAACATCCTTGATGTAGCGGCTCTGCTGCAGCGAGAGAGAGCGTGACTTGCGGTCACG
>SZWC01019989.1:18789-46968 GCA_023375785.1 Penium margaritaceum
AAAAAGTAAGGAGAGGTACCTTTATCCTAGTCAGCACACTCTGACAAGGCAATCCTAAGACCAAGGACCTTTTTGGATATTTCTCCCATCAGGTCTTGACCCTGGACCTCTTGCCTTTTTCTTTTCTCAGGCTAAGGCATGGAGCCATCACCCATGCCCACCCAGACATCGACGGTCCATGACCCCCGAAACTTTGAAAATTCATATCTCCCAATCCGACCGTTGGATCGGCCTCAAACTTGGACCGTAGACATTTTGCCACCTGATCTTTCCAATGGTGAAGTCGGATTGGCGATCGGAGCAGGCATCTGGTACTTTCCTGGAACTTGCTCCTGTGGACCTGAAACTGAGCCAGATGGCTCCTTTCCCAACATCTCTTGTGTGAGATTATGGACTCTAGTGTGTGAGCCTTAGCCTTCAGGCTTAGTGGTGTATCTTGTGAGAGGGCTGACTTACCGAAGCTCTCGCTTTGTATGTGCTCCATCATTTTGAGTGCTTCAACAACTATTCTTCAGTACAAGTGATTCCCTTCCTGTCCCACATGTTTGCTGCTCCAAGACTCCCTCTCTCCTATACTTCCAACAACCATGGGCGATGGCTTCATGCCTTAGCCTGAGAAAGGAAAAAAGGCAAGAGATCCACGGTCAAGACCTGATGGGATAAATGTCCAAAAAGGTCCTAGATTCTTCGGTTGCCTCTCCTCATGATTAAGGTGAGGTGAAATTCTTCTGTGCTAGCCAGGGAGACATGGCGATTCTCCATCGGATTATAGGTTATGTGACCACTAGGAGTGTGCCATGAGAGCATTTTCTAGCTCTCTAGGTTCTGCGTGAGTGGTCAGCCTGATTGCTAGGCTTACTTCCTCTTTAAGTTGAGATTATGATCTCTAGTCTGTGAGCATTAGCCTCCAAGGCTAAGTGGTCTTGCTTGTGAGAGGGCTGACTTGCCCAAGCTCTAGCTCTGTATCTATTCCATGATTTTGAGTGATTCAATAACCATTCTTCAGCACAAGTGATGCCCTTCCTGTCCCGCGTGTTTGCTGCTCGAAGGCTCTATCTCCTCCAGTGCAAACACTTGGTGGCACCATTTGAAGGGGTGCAAATGGTCTGTACACATCAGAGTGAATGATGTCCAAGATTACGTCTACACGTTGCCCATTACACTCAAAGGGCTTTCTTTTTTCCTTGCCTTGGATGCATGGCTCATACACCTTCTTGTACTTTCCCTCATCCTTGGCCTTGCATCCCTCCATGCCATGAACCACTTTGTGCTGCTACATTCCTTATAGTGTGCTATCGACCACATGGTCAAACCGCTTGTGCCAGAGTTCAACATCTGTATTGGTGGAGTTGGCCGCCATGGTGATGGCTTGTGATGCAACATCAGGCTTTGGAGACTTGGGCTCTTCAGCCGCCGCATATCCCTTGTTTGTACACTTAAGGGATTTGGTCTGCAGTCCATCAATTCTTGGGACTTGTGCGACAAGACTCTCCTTGGAATAGGTGATATAAATGTCCTTGACAATCACTGCCTCCTCCTCTGTGAAGGAGACATTCATGTTGTGATCTGTGATTATGGACACTCACAATAGGTTTGTCGCAGAAAACGGAATGTAGACGACATTCTCCAGATTCAAGTCTTTTTCAGCACCGTTTATGTTGATGATGATCAACTTATCTTTCTCGCATTGCACATGGACAAGCCTACCGTTGGCATTCGTGAAGCGACATTCAGTATCCCCAATAGAGATAAACCCAGTGTCGTTCAGTGTCTCCGATGGAGATGAACCCATCCTTCTCCCTTGAAGAGTGGTGGTTTGGGCCAGAGTCGAGCCCGTAGGCTCCACGCTTTAGCAGTGCCGCTACCATGGTTGCCGCCACGCTCTCAGCCATCAGGTTTGTCAACTCCTTCTTACCCTTTCCTTCACCCTCCTATCTACCACCATGATCTCCGTCTTCTTTCTTGGAAGTCCTACATTCCCGAACCCAATGTCCAGGCTTGCCATAGTTATGGCACTTCCTAGGAAGCTTTCAACTCTTTCCACCATCACCATTGCCTTTTTCTCCATCGCCAGAATTTTCGCTACTTCTCTTACCATAAGAGGAATTGTTGCCGTGACTACGTACAATGCAGCATAGGTTGAAATATTACCCTTACTACCAATGTGACGCATGGTCTCATTGTGCACGTAGTCGGACACCGCATGATGTGACTCATGCACTTATATCACAAGAATTACAAGTGCCATGTCATTTTTGACACTCCACGCTTCATATCTAGGATCTGTTTCTGGAGGTTCAACCACTTCTCCAAGGAACATCTTCAAGTAGCCAAGCACCCTCATGATTATCTCAAATTGCCATTTCCACAAGAAAAAACCAAATCCAGGGAACTTTGACATCCCAACGTTAACCTGCTTGAGAGTGAGTGTCACGGGTTTATCATAACGCTTCTCTATTTCTCTCCTTCTCTACTTCATTGAGGCGGATCTGTTGGGAAAGGAGCCATCTGGCTCAGTTTCAGGTCCACAAGAGCAAGTTCCATGAAAGTACCGGATGCTTGCTCCGATTGCCGATCCGACTTCACCATTGGAAAGATCAGGTGGCAAAATGTCTACGGTCCAAGTTTGAGGCCGATCCAACGGTCGGATCGGGAGATACGAATTTTCAAAGTTTCGGGGGACATGGACCGTCGATGTCTGGATGGGCATGGGTGATGGCTCCACGCCTTAGCCGGAGAAAAGGAAAAGGCAAGAGGTCCAGGGTCAAGACCTGATGGTAGAAATATCCAAAAAGGTCCTTGGTCTTAGGATTGCCTTGTCAGAGTGTGCTGACTAGGATAAAGGTACCTCTCCTTACTTTTTAGGTGAGGTGAGATCCTTGTGTGCTAGCCATGGACACATGGCGATTCTCCATGGGTTTGTGGGTTATGTAACCACTAGGAATGTGCCATGAGAGCATTCTCTAGCTCTCTAGGTCGTGTGTGAGTGGTCAGCCTGATTGCTAGGCTGATTTCCTCCCTTGTGTGAGATTATGGACTCTAGTGTGTGAGCCTTAGCCTCCATGGCTAAGTGGTGTGGCTTGTGAGAGGGCTGACTTGCCCAAGCTCTAGCTCTATATGTACTCCATCATTTTGAGTGATTGAACAACCATTCTTCAGCACAAGTGATGCCCTTCCAATCACACATGCTCGCTGCTCCAAGGCTCCCTCTCTCCTCAAGTTCCAACAGGATCTAGGTTGATGAAGGCTGTTGTATGCTGCCAGTTTAGAAGGCGTACATTTGTTGCTTATCCCTTATTTGTTGATCACTTGGAAACAAAGAAGAACGCACACTACCAAACCTAGGGTCGTTCCTCCAAGGGCTTAGGTTGTCCTAGTTAAGGCACAAGGATCGTAACATCAAGAGCAGAGTTTATCCTTGGCCCTTGTTCCCTAAGTGCCAACACGTGCCGTTGGAGCCGATGGACCACATGGAGCAGATGGAACTCATTGAGTTCATGTGTGCTGAGAGACAGAGAGGGCAAGAGAGTGAGTAGAAGCATGCCTTAAAACTAGCTGGTTTTGGCGTATAACCCTTTATGAACCTGCCCAAGGCAACAGTCTTGAAAACGGGTTCGGACACAATGGTTCTCGCTGATCGCTCTTGGTATTACAACCAAGAGATGATATCACCCTCAAAGTCAAGGTTCCACGCTGAGTAGTTCATAGGAATCACTCCCTTGTACTATGTCCTTACCACCTAGTCACTTTTGCGCAAGGAGTGAACTCCTGGGGCTAAGACCAACCAATGCTTCTTTAGTGTCTGCCTCTGGTGGACAACTTTGTGAGAAGTCTCAAAGGTAAGAACTGTACTCGATGTTAGGAAACCAACAGGTTCTAATAGTCCTAGAGGCGGCAACTAACCTAGGCGCATAATTGCTCCTTGGATGAGCCTCTTTGGGGGCAATCTGGATAGTGTCTTCCCCCGTGCCTACATGGCGCTCCCTGTGACCGCCAAGTGGCGCCAGCCACAAGGAAGGATCTCGAAATGTTCTATCATGCCTCTTAGAACCTTCGTATTCCCTTTTTGGTCACAAAGAAAGATAGTCACCGGGCTGGGATTTGACCAAGTGACCTCTCGCTCCAGAGACTAACTCTAGAATGTCAAAGCCATAAGGAAGTGTCCTAGGTAGTTTTTGTTGGCTTTACTATCCAGATTAGACAAATGGGATTTGCCCCAAAGGAGCAGTATATGCCTTATCTGTTTGGACCAGACTTAGGGGACTTACTACAAGGGAGCAGTGCATGCCTAGTCCGTCGGATTCCTATCCAAATATCAGCCATGGACAAGAGCATATCAGGTCAACAGATGATGGCATTGAAAATGTAGGGTGG
Source organism: Penium margaritaceum (assembly GCA_023375785.1). Classification (NCBI taxonomy): domain Eukaryota; kingdom Viridiplantae; phylum Streptophyta; class Zygnematophyceae; order Desmidiales; family Peniaceae; genus Penium; species Penium margaritaceum. Next base: position 23,164 of record SZWC01019989.1, read on the forward strand.
CAAACGGATGAAGGCGTACTTGGACAAGACAAGCAAGCTGGCGATGCAGCTCAAAGCAGCCTCCAACCCTGTGGAAGACATGCACTTTGTCCTCATCTTGGTGGGGGGAACTCCTAACAAGCTATGTCACGGTATGAAAGTTGTTGGATTGCCAGCCGACTCTCGACCTTGAATTCATCTGCACACACCTGGTTTAGGTACAATTGCATCGCAATGCACCAAGGGGCAATGGCTGTAGCAGCAGCAGTAAAGCAGCTCTCATAGCCATGTGCTTATGCAACGAGCAGCTGTAGTGTGCTTGGGAGCAGAGAGGCAAAAAGAGGGGCATGTACCAGCAATGCTAGAAAGAGGAGCACTACAAGAAAGAGTACTTCAAGTTCAAGAGGGACCAAAAGGAGCAGTAGCACTAAAAGCAAAAGCAGCAATCTCTCCAGGAATAGCAGGAGCAGTCACAACAACATCAACAGCAACAGTAATAGCTACATAACCAGACTAGCGTGTACCATCTCGTCAACATGAACGTAGCCAAGGAGGTGTACCACCGCCTCTTCATCGCAAAAACTGACATGTTGCAGAAGCAGAAGGCACATCTGGCCTTGTACACGGATTAAGAGTGTACCAAGAGTGTGACGCACCACAAGCAGCTGCTCTCCATTCATCCCAGATCAATTGCTTTAGGTGATGATCGGGTGGTGTATGATGTGCTAAGTGGGATTGTGGAGAAGTGGCCTTGGAGTGGGAGTGTTCCATGGTGTGCTGTATGTACCTGATGTTGTGTTCAACCTTCTCCGAATGTCCTCTCTCACCAATACAAGACTGCCAGTCGTATTTGATGACGATTATGGCTACATCCTTGAAAATGAAATGGGAGAGGAGTTGGCTGGGTCGATAAAGGAAGGCGACATGTACTGCCTATAGAGGGTGACCAAGATCTCGCGCGAGCAGAGTCTTGCTGTAGAGGTTCAGGCCATAGATGGAAAAATCAAGCATGCACGGTACAGCCACGTCAAGATGTGTGCTTTGTAGCAACTTTAAACAAAGCAGATGGTACGTGATTTACCCAGCATCTTTAACTTTGAGGAGCAGTTGTACATCGGCTGTTTGGAGGGGAAACAGCATTGCGAAGCGTTGTTTAGAGTGGGAGAGCAGGCAAAGAAGGTCCTGGAGGTGGTCCACATATAGTTGTGTGGTCGGATACAAACCTAGAGCTTTGGAGGCTCTAGGTATCTTCTTACCTTCAGTGATGATTCAGCCGTTACAATGTCGTGTAGCTCCTTTCCTTCAAGGACTAGTACTTTGACATGTTCAAGGAGCTCAAGGCCATGGTGGACAACTAGACTGGCAAGAAAATCAAGGTCCTCCCTAGCGACCGCGGTGGAGAGTACTTGAGCAAGGAATTCTAGGACTACCTCGCAGTAGCAGGCATCAAGGCACAGCGGACCGCGCCATACTCGCCAAACCACACCATCGTTGAGCCGGCGCGCTCCATGCTACACGCGGCTCGGCTCACTTATGACTTCAAGGCCAAAGCAGTGAGCACTGTAGTGTACATCAAGAACCGCAATCCAACCAAGGCATTGGAGGAGATAACGCAGTACGAGGCGTCGTTCGACAAGAAGCCAAGCGAGGGTCATCTTTGCGTGTTTAAGAACTTGGCGCATGTGCATGTATCCAAGGAGAAGCAAAGAAATGGGACTTGAAGAGCAAACAGATGCTGATGATCGGTTATGACATGGAAAGCAGCGAGTATCCTCTTTATGAGAGCCATACAGGCCACGTCATCATCTCCACGAATGTTGTTTTAAACAAATGTAACGTCATCGGCACCAACATCATCTGCAAGGAGGCAGCAGAACCAGCAATTAAAAAAATAGTGGGAACAAATATTCTCCCTAATCCCGCCTCTCCTAATCTTCCTCTACCGTGATAGTGGGAGAATCCCTCTATTCTTTCCAGTCTAATGCAGTAAATACAACGGCCTCATTGACAGAAGCAGAGGAAGAAGATGCACCACCATCAGTAGGAGTAGTTGTGCCAGTACCACTATGCGAGCCGCCTACAGACGCTTCAGTACCAAGTCGAAAATACCCTTTCATAGTGCGGTACAAGGTTGGTGAGCGCAATCATCTTTGGATGCTTCAAAAACCAGATAAGATTAATGTTATAGTTGTAACAGACTCTGATGAGCCGATGTCGTATAAGGAGGCCATGGCTGCACCAGATGCAGCAGATTGCGTACAAGGATGGAGCAATATACATAGTCACAGCTCAACAATGGTACGTGGGAGTTGAGTGAGCGTGAACCTCAACACAAGGTAATAAAGTGCAAATAAGTATCCAAGAAGAAGAGGGGCGCAAACGGCAACCTTGAAAACTACAAGGCAAGGCTAGTTGCCAAGGGTTACGCACAACAGGAAGGTATCTACTACACGAAAACCTTTGCTCTTCTTTCAAAGCTTACTTTTGTGTGCACGCTCCTTTCTTATGTAGCAACTGAGGATATCAAAATTAACCACATGGATGTAAAGATGGCATTCTTAAACGGTGACTTAGAGGAGGAAATCTACATGGAACAGCTGCTGGGGTTTGTCATGGATGGCCATGAGCACCTGGTCTGCAAGCTACAGAAGTTGCTCTATGACCTGAAGCAAGCGTCGCGTGCTTAGAACAAGAAAGTAGATGTGGCACTGTAGTGCATGATATTTGAGCAAAGTCAGTGTGACTACAGCGTCTATCGCTAGCAGCATGGTCATGAGCTGCTCATCATCATCGTCTATGTGGATGACATGCTCTTCCTTTCGAATAGCATGTCTACACTACAGGAGTTCAAGGACGCCATGCAAGAACGCTTTGAGATGTCTAATCTTAGGGAGGCAACATACTTTCTCGAAATCCAGATCGTGCGTGACCGCAAATCACGCTCTCTCGTGGTGTAGATGAGCCACTAGATCAAGGATGTCTTGCAGCGATTCAACATGGCACATGCCAAACCCTTCGGCATGCCGCTATAAACGTGGCTGTAGTTCGTCAGCTTGAATGGAGAAGCGGATGCTGCTGAGTAGGAAAAGTACCAAAGCGCCGTCAACAGTGTCATGTACCTTACGGTGGAAACCACACCGGACCTTGCACACACTGTGAGCATTGTGACCAATTACTTGGCGAACTCCGGACATGAGCACCAGAAGGCTGTGAAATGGATCTTCCGCTACCGTGCTGGAACCATAAAAAATGGCATCACCTACTATGGCAATGAAAACAACATCATCAGCTACACAGACGCAGAAAGGGCTTCAAAACCTGAGGACCGTAGGTTAATCTCTGCATATGCGTTCTTCATGAATGGTAGGGCCATCAGCTAGTAGAGCAAGCGGCAGGTGGTCGTGGCCAACTCAAACACAGAAGTTGAGTACGTCTCTATCTGCTTTGGAGCTAAGGAAGTAATTTGGCTTTAGCGTCTCATGGCGGAGATGAATTAGAGAGCAGTAGTTCCAGTTCTTGCGCAGGTCGCCAACCAGATTGTAATGGCACTCGCCAAGAGTCATTAGCTCCATGCACGCACGAAGCACATTGACATCGCACATCACTTCATTAGGCATATTGTACATGAGGGTGTTATCAAGCTAGAGTTTACTCCAACTAGCAAGCAGGTCTTTGATTTTTGCACCCAGCAAGTCACCCAGGTGCTGAGGATTCTCAGGTTGTCGATGCACACAAGATTTGGAACTGTTACATTGCCACTCATCTCCGCCATGAGAGGTTGAAGCAAAAGTGCTTCCTTGGCTTGACAGCTGAGAGAGATGTACTCAACTTCAGTGCTTGAGGTGGCCACAACCACTTGCCGCTTCCTACACAAGCTAATGGCTTTACCATTTGTGAAAAACACATGTGTAGAGATGGACTCGTGGTCTGTAGGGGTTCAAATCCAATCTGCGTCTCTGTAGACGATGATGTTGTTGTTGTTCCCGTTATAAGTGATACCCATGTTGATTGTTCAGCAAGGTAGCAGAAGATCCGCTTCATTTCCTTTTGGTGCTTAGGTTCAAGATTTGCCATGTGCTAGCTTAGAACCATCACAGCCTATGCGAGGTGCGGCCTCGTGGCCTTCCTGTTGTCACGTCCGGGGATCGCCGTGTGATCCAGATCTGTAGGAGCATGTCATCCATGTAGACAATGATCATGATGATCTAATGCCCATGCTGCCTATGATGGATACTATAGTCACACTCGCTCAGTTCAAACCCCATGCATTGCAACATCATATCCAGTTTCTAGTGCCGAGCAAATGGCGCTTACCCTAGGCCGTACAGGAAATTATGCATCTTTCAAAACGGGTGCTCCTAGTCATCCATGACGAATTCTCTGGCTGCTCCATGTAGATCTCCTCCTCCATGTCACCATTCAAGTTTGTCTTCTTGACATCCATGTAGTGGAAGTCGAAGTCCTTACCTGTTGTAGAACAGATAACCGTGCGCAAAGAGGCAAACTTTGGAAGAGGCACGAAGGTTTCAGAATAGTCAATGCCTTTCTTCTACAAGTACCCCTTAGGGACCAACCTCGCCTTGTACTTTCAATGTTGCCATCTACGCACCTCTTCTTCTAGAACACCCACTTGCACTTGGTAACCTTGTGTCTAGGTGGATGCTCAATCAGCTCCCACATACCGTTGTTGAGGTGCAATCGTGTCTTCTACTACAGTGTCTATGCCCAATCTATTGCATTTGGTGCAGCCATGGCCTCCTTGAATGATGTTGGCTCATCTTAATCTGCTGCAAATGTGATACTCATTTGTTCTGGTTTCTACAACATCCACAAATGCTTCCGCTCACCAGGCTAGTAGAGCACATTGAGAGGGTACCTACAGCCTGGTTCATGGGTGTACGCAAGCTGCTGCCACGGTGCTGCATGCATAACTACTACTATTCGTGGTGTTGCATCTTCTTCCTCTATTTCTTGCAATGAGGCTGTATCTATTATATCATACATGGGAGAGTAGAGTGGTTCTCCCGCCTTCATGGTAGAAGAAAGGTTAGGAGAGACTTGGTCAGGAAGGGCATCTATTCGCACTGCCTAGTCAGCTGCAGGTTTTGTTGCTTCATTGCAAACAATGTTGGGTCCCATGACGTTTCTCTTGCTAAAGATGACAACCCATGAGATTATGACATTGGCAGTAGCCCTCTTGTTCAAACAATAGGCCTTGCTTGCCATGTCATAGGCGATCATCAGTATACATACGCTCTGTAAGTCCCACTTCTCTTGCTTTTCTTTGGGTACATGCATATCCAGGCTGCCTAATGTACACAAATGGCTCACGCTTTGTTTCTTACTAAATCACGCCTCATAGAGTTTCATATCCTCCAATGCCTTTGTCAAACTGCAGTTCTTGATGTACACGGTAGTGGTCATTGCTTCCGTCCAAAAATCATAGATGAGCCGAGACGCATGGAGCATCGAGTGCGCCGACTGAACCATGGTGCCGTTAGCGCGTTCTGCAATGCTGATCTCCTACGGCGAGTATGGCGTGGTGGGCTCCTTCTTGATGCCTACTCTTACGAAGTAGTTGTGGACTCCTTGCTCTGGTACTGTCCGCCATGGTAAATGCGCAATGCCTTGACCTTCACATTTGTTACGTTCTCTATCATGGTCTTGAACTGCTTGAACCTGTCACAGCACTCGTCCTTGGAAGAAAGGAATTACAAAGCAGTTTAATGGCTGAAATAATCAATGAAGGTGAGCAAATACCCAGAGTCTCCAAAGCTTTGTCTCTTTATTCGGCCACACAAATCGGTGTGGACCAGCTCTAACACCTTTTTTCCAACACCCCCCTGCTCTAGGAAAACCTTGCGGTGCTTCTTCCCCTCGAAATAGCCAATGCACCACTGTTGCTCAAAGTTAGAGATGATGGACAAGGTATCCACCTTCTGCTTTGTTTGACGTTGCTGCGAGGTCCGCGTGCCGTTATGGCCGTACTGCGCATGCCAGATTTTACCATATGTGACCTGCACCACTATTGCAAGACTTTTCACACGCGAGATCCTCTTGGGTACATGTCGCCTTCCTTTACCAACCTGGCTCACTCCTTTCCCGTTTCCCTGGCAAAGATGGAGCCATAGTTGTCATCAGAGATGACTCGCAATCCTGTGTTGGTGAGAGAGCACATTGAGAGAAGGTTGAACGAACCTTTAGGTACATACAGTATGCTATGGTTCTGTAATGCCACACGCAGTCTAGAACCACATCTCCAGGATCTCGATCCCCTCAGCATACACCACCCGATCATAACCCAAAGTAATCGGTCAAAGGGGAATGGAAAGCAGCTATGGAAACCACTTCCTTTGATGCGTCTAGCTCTTGGTACACCCCGAGACCTTGTACCACACGAGATCGGCCTTCTCAATCTACGACATATCAGACTTTGCCATGAAGAGGCGGTCGCGCTCCTCCTTTCCCACGTTTATGCTGCCAAAATGGCGAACGCTGGTCTGGTTCTACAACTACTCCTGCTGTTACTGTTGTTATTAATGCTTCTATGACTTTTGCTCTTTCTGTTGTGGGGATCCTTGCTTTTCCTAGTGCTCTTGTTGCTCCTGTTGCTCGTTTTGGTCCCTCCAGAACTTTATGTACTCTTTCTTGTAGTGCTCCTTCTCTTGGCAATAATGGCACTTGCCTTCGTTTTTGCCTCTCTACTAGCCAGACTGATGCTGCTACTTGTAACGTGCACTTGTGGCCATAAAGACTAGTTTACTGCTGCCGCAATCATTCCCCTTTGTTGCATTGTGACACAGTTTTATGTGCACGCGGTGCGTGAAGATATAGTCCAGGTCAAACGTTGGCTGGTACCCCAACATCTCTCGCATCGTGTCTAACTCTTAGGGATTCCACCAATCAGAAGGAGGATGAAGCGCATCTCTTGGACAAGGTTGGCGGCCGTTTTCAACTGCTTTGTCATGTCCTTTGCCTTGTCCAAGTAAGCCTCCATCTCTTTGCCAACCTTCATTTACAACGCCTTAAACCATGAAGAATACACGATCCTTGCCCTCATAGTTCTTGCACAATGTATCCCACTCCTCTTTTCCATTAGCCGTGTCACTCACGTACTAGAGATGCGGGTAGGAGATTGTATTGACAAGCAGCCTGTAAGCCTGCCTGTCCTTTTTCTTCTCCTCATTTGCTGCAACTTTTTGCGGTATCTTCCCTGCGATCACGTCCGATGTGTTGATGCTTTTGCCTATGGAGGTGTAGCGCGTTGGTCGCTGCTTAACACCTCCAACAAGCCCCTCTCCTCCAAAAGGAGGCCGGTACGTATCTTCCAAAACGTGAAGTTGATGCATCCCTCAAGCCTCTCTAAAGGCTGGGCTGCTGTTTTCATGCCTGTTGGTGCCATTTTGAGCTGTGGTGATGCTCAACACTGCTCTTGAGCAGTGGCGCTATCCCTCCTTCTGCTGTTGCTTCTGCTTCAAATCGTATTGACAGAAAATGGACTGTACAGCCCTCAAGACTTAGAATTAAAAAACCGAGCCCTCCACAAAAAAATTCAATTTAAAAAATTTCTGATCAACCCACTAAACAAGGCCATCAATAGGGAAGTTTAAGAGATATGCCTTTTCAAAACAGGGCATGCTTTTGCTCTTACTCAAGCTCAGAGCAGCCAACTAGTACATGGCGTTTTCCCCAAACATACCAATGACATGAGAATATTTGTACACCGATGGAATCTCAGCAAATGCTTTTCAGTTTGCATGTGCTACGTTTTAAGTTTGAGAAAGAAACGAGAGAGGTATGGTCATTACAAGGCAACTATCTTACGTAGAGGGAGGAGTGTAGCCGTGACTGACCTGGTTTTGACCAATCTCTTAATCCAATTTTTGGATCTTCACAATATTGGGCCTGATGGAAAGCTTGTCATTGGAATTTGAAGCTGTAATGGTCAATCTTTTCATTTTATGAAGGTTTGAACTAAACTTGTCACTTACAAAGTGACGACCCGTGGTGGCTGAAACTGACAAAACTTTGTTGTGATACCAAGTTTTGGAACTAGATAAGAGATGGAGCCTTGACGAGCAAACATGTTTGACTAAAAAGGCATCACTTGTAATAAAAGTGTTGAATCACCCAAAATGATGGAGTATATACAGAACTAGAGCTTGGGCAAGGCAGCCCTCTCACAAGCCACATCACTTAGCCATAGAGGCTAAGGCTCGCATGCTAGAGTCCATAACATTACACAAGAGAGAAAATCAGCCTACGAGGAAAAACTTGCTCTCATGGTACAATCCTAGTAGTGACATAACCCACAATCCCATGGAGAATCGCCATGTGTCCATGGCTAGAACAGAAGGATCCCACCTCAGTTAAAATGTAAAGAGAGGTAAAGTTTTCCTAATCAGCACAATCTAACAAGGCAACTAAAGACTCTAGGACTCTTTTGGATATTTCTCCCATGAGGTGTTGACCAAGGATCTCTTGCCTTTTTCTTGTCTTTGGCTGAGGCATGGAGCCATCGCCCATGGTCACCAAGGCATCGGCGGTCCATGACCCGAGAAACTGCAAAACATTATATCTCCTAATCCGACTATTGGATTGACCTGAAATGTGAACTGTGGTAACATCGGATTGACCATTAAACCAAGCATCTGGTAGTTTCCAATAACTTGCTCTTGTGTTCTTGAAACAGAGCCGGATGGCCCTTTTTCCAACAATTTTGTACTTTGCCACAGTTAGAATTGGCTGAGTCTACATGCCTTTATGCAAAAATGCTTGTTTTGACGAGTTATTGGCCTTGTGGATGAATTAGCAACATGCTTGTGGATTGTAGTCAACTTCAACTTGATAGCACCCTCCTACACCATGTACCTAATGAAGTGATCTGTGATGTCAATGTGTTTGGTGCATGCATCGTGCTCTGGATTCGTAGGGAGTGCAATTCTACACTAGTTATCAACGCATATGAGAACAAGAACTACAGTACTCCTACCCATTTTCACCATGAGATGCTAAGGCCAAACTGCTTCCTTGGCTCGAAAGCTACGAAAGAAATACTGAACTGCCACACTTGAGGTGGCCAAAACCACATGCCGCTTGCTTCACCAGGTGATGGCCCCGCCATTCATGAAGAACACATGTCGATGTATAGATTTGCGGTCCTCATAGTTTGAAGTATCAACCTACCTGAGGCGACGGTCTGGAAAACGGGTTATGACACAATGGTGCTTGACGACCGCCCTTGGTATTGCAACCAACTGATGATATCACCCAGAGATCCAAGGTTCCACGCTGGGCTATTCATAAGAAGAACTTCCTTGCACTGTGTTCTTAGCACGTGGTGAAGTTCGCACAAGGAGCTAACTCCTCCAAGCTTAGATCAACGAATGCTTCTTTGATGTCTCCCTCTTGTGGACAACTCTGTTACGAGTCTCAAAGGTAATAACCGTACTCAATAACAGGCAACTAACACGGTCTTACAGTCCTATAGCTAGCCTCTAGCCTAGGCGCACAATGGCTCTTAAGATGAGAAGCTTTGGAGACAATCAGGATTATTTAATCCCTACTATCTACATGGCGCTCCTTGTGATAGCCAAGTGGTGCCAGCCACCATGAAGGACCTTGGAATGTTCTAGGATGTCTCTAACAAACTTCGTAACTTCCTTTTGGTCACAGCCATAGTTAGTCACTGGGCTGGGATTTGACATAGTGACTAACGGTGGAGCGTCTAAGCCAGAAGCTGTCCTCAGTAGTATTTGCTGGCTATACTATGTAGCTTAAAGTACGGGGACTTGCTCCAAAGGAGTAGTGCATGCCTTCTATATCTGGACTAGTCTTAGGGTATTTACTCCGAGGGAGCAGTGCATACCTAGTCCGTCCTATGCCTATCCAAATATTAGCATTTGACAAGGAGCATATCAGGTCGACAAACTCCCCCTTGCACCTCTGTCCATTAGTTGTGAGATATCTTCTCTCTCCAGTAGTCTTGGCCTAAGTTTTCATGCTTTGCATTGACCATTTTGACATCTTCAGTATTTGAAGAGTACAATTTGCTATCAAGCACCTTTGTCATACAATCTGCGAGCATCATCCTCGTCCCCACGTATTTGAGGTCAACGCTCACCTTAACGACCAGGTTCCATGAGTAGTGGTACCTGATGTTGATGTACTTGATCCGCCGAGAGATGATATCATCTTCTGCCATTTTCATGGCACTCTTGTTGTCGATACGGACCTCTATTGCCTCCGTTTGTGGTACTTTCATGTCGGAAAGTGAATTCCGTAGCCATTGTCTCCTTGCATGCTTATGATAGAGCAATGTTCTCTGTGTCATGTCAGAAAACGAGCCATTCGGCTCTGTTCCAGGTCCACATGAGGAAGTTTTCTGTGTAGAAACCAGATGCCTACTCCAATCATCAATTCATTTTCTTCATTGGAAAGATCACGTGGCAGAACATCGGTGGTCTATGTTTGAGGCCGATCCAACAGTCTTATTGGGAAAAATGAATTTTCAAAGTTTCCAAGGCCATCGACCGCCGTTATCTGGGTGACCATGGGCGACGGTCCCATGCCCCAGCCTCAGAAAAGAAAAAGGCAAGAGATCCAGGGTCAAGACCTGATAGGAGAAATATCTGAAAAGTTCCTAGATTCTTAGGTCGCCTTATCAGAGTGTACTGGCTAGGAAAAATGTATCTCTCCTTACTTTTAAGGTGAACTGAGATCCTTGTGTACTATCCATGGACACAAGGCGATTCTCTATGCGATTGTGATTCATGTGACCACTAGGAGTGTGCCATGAGAACATTTTCTAGCTCTCTCGGTCGTGCGTGTGGGCAGCTTAATTGCTAGAATGATTTCCCTACTTGTGTGAGTTTATGGACTCTAGTGTGTAAGCCTTATGCTCCATGGCTAAGTGGTGTGGCTTGTGAGAGAGCTAACTTGCCCAATCTCTAGCTGTATATGTACTCCATCATTTTGAGTCATTCAACTATCATTCTTTAGAAAAAGTGATACCCTTTCTGTCCCACGTGTTTCCTACTCCAAGTCTCCCCCTCTCCTCTAGTTCCAATACTTGGTATCAGAGCCAGGTTTTGCCACTTTCAGCCACCACAAGCCGTCACTTTGAGAGTGACGGGGTAGGGTGCAGCCTTCTTTAAATTTGATAATCCACTAAAGCATCTTCATGTTTTAGAGACAAGCGTCCAACAAGCCCAAGATCCTGAAGATTGAATAGGTGAATAAACAGTTATACTCAAAACAAGGTCGGCCAAGGCTACACTCTTCTCTCTGAGTAAGACTGTCGTCTCGTGATGTCAATAACTCTCTTGTTTCTTTGTCAATTTTGTAAAGTAGCACATGCAAATTAAAGCATTTGTACTAAGCTTTCCTTTGGTGAAAAAATATTTTCATTCCATAGGAAGGCTTGGGAGGAGCCCCGTTACAAGCTCGTCGGTATGAGCTGGAGTATGAGCAGCAGCATACCCTGTTTTCAAAAGGTCATCTCTGAAAAAATCCCAGTTGATGACTCTGTTTTATGGATGGACCTGAAAGGTTTTGAGCAGACGTTTCCAATGGTGGGCTAAGTTTTGCCAATTTCCTAGTTTGTTGGCCTCTACTGTCCATTTTTTGTTTGAACAATTTTTAGCATAAGCAGCAGCGGAAGTAGGGTAGCGCCACCACTCAAGGGTAGGTTGAGAGTCACTTACGCTCCATGTGGAAATGGCGTGGTAAGAGCAGCTTAGCCCTTGCAGAAACTAGAAAGACGTGCCAAGTTCATATATTGGAAGATCCGTACCAGCCTCCTTTTCGAGGAGAGGGGCTTCTAGGATGTGGTGAGCGGCGACGAACGCGCTCCGCCTCCACATGCAAACGGCATCACCGCAGCCGAGGTGGAGGCGGGGAAGATGCCACACAAAGGTGTAGCAGATGCAAGTTCATCTAAAACTGCACCGGCTGTAAATGAGGAGTGGAAGAAGAAGGACACTCAGGCATAGAGGCTGCTTGTTAACACCATCTGCACCCATCATCTTCAGTACGTGAGTGACAAAGCTACTGCAAAAGAGGGATGGGACACGTTCAAGAAGTATAAGAGGAAGGATCCTTTATTCCTTGTGCTTTTGGGGGAGAAGATGATGGCATTGAAAACGGAGGATGGCGAAGGACTGGAGGCATACCTGGTCAGGGGAAAGGAGGTGGCGAAGCTGCTGAAAGCAGCCGCGAACCCTGTGGAAGACAAGGTCTTCGTCCTCCTCTTGGTGAGGTGACTCGCATCGAGCTATGACACGGTGCTAGATACGTTGGAGTGCCAGCCAACTCTTGACCTCGACTTGATCCGCACGCACCTGGTACAAGTAGAACTTCGTCGCAATGTAGCAAAGCGCAATTGCGGTAGCAACAGTAGTGAAGCAACTTTCATGGTCATGTGCTCACGTAACAAGGAACAACAGTAGTCTGGGCAGTAGGGAGGCTAGAAGAAGGCAATTGCCACTGTTGCTAGAAAGCGCGGCACTATAATAAAGAGTGTTTCAAGTTCAAGAGGGACTAGAAGAAGCAATAGCAGCAGCAGCAAAAGCAGCAATCTCCATAGCAAGAACCGCACCAATCATAGCAACGTTAGCAGCAGCATAAGCACCACCACGACCAGACCGATGTGCCCAATTTTCGTAGTATGAACTTGGCCAAGGAGGTACGTGACCGCCTCTTCATGGCGAAGCCTGACATGTCAGAAAAGGAGAATTTAGATTTGGTGTGGTATAAGGACTCAGGGTGTACCAAGAGCCTGACATACCATGATGAGAGGTTTACGCAGCCGCTCTCCATTTCCTCCCAATAGATTGGTTTGGATGTCAATCGGGTAGTTTGTGCTGAGAGGATAGAGATTCTGGAGATGTGGTTGGAAACCTCGCGTGGCATTGACGTGGGAGCGTTCCATGGCATGTTGTACGTACCTAATGTTGCATTCAATCTTCTCTAAGTGTCCTCTCTCACTGACACCGGACTGCGAGTTATCTTGGACGATGACCATGACTATATCCACGACGAGGAAACAAGAGAGGAGTTAGCTGGGTCAGTGAAGGAACCTGACATGTGTTGACCTGATATGATCCTTTTCCATGACTCATATTGTTGACCTGATATGCTCCTTGTTCATGACAAACATTTGGACATGCATATCACGGACTAGGCATGCACTATTCCCTTGGAGTAAGTCCCCTAAATGTGGTCCAGATAGACAAGGCATGTACTGCTCCTTTAGAGCAAGTCTCCTTGGTCTAATATGGACAGTATTGTAATCAAAGACTACCTAGAACAACTCCTTGCTTAGACATTCAAGAGTTAGTCTCTGGAGTGAGAGGTCACAAGGTCAAATCTCAGCCTAGTGACTAATTTCTTTCTGACCAACAGGGGGACAAGAAGGTACCAAGAGACATATTAGAACATTCCAAGGCCTTTCGTGGTGGCTGGCGCCATTTGGCGGTCACAAGGAGCGCCATGTACGCAAGGGGGATGATGCAATCCAGATTGGCCGCAAAGTAGCTCATCTAATGAGCCACTATGCGCATAGGGTAGAGACAGGCTGTATGACTTTAGAAACCTGTCAGTTTCTCGTCATTGAGTACATTTCTTTCCTTTGAGACTCCTCACAGAGTTGTCCGCCAAAGATAGACACTAAAGAAGCATTGGTTGGTCTAAGCCCCATGAGTTAACTCCTCACGCAAAAGTGACCAAGTGCTAAGGACACGGTGCAAGGAAGTGATTCATATGAACTGCTCGGAGTGGAACCTTGGCTCTGAGGGTGATATCATCTCTTGGTTGTAATACGAAGGGCAGTCAACAGGAACGATTGTGTTGGAACCCCTTCCTCAATGGACGTAAAGACGCCCTTCCTCAATGGCATTGTCGACAAGGAAATCTACATGGAGGTGCAGGAGGGGGTGGAGGAGCCGAAGAGCAAGGTGTGCAAGCTGCGAAAGTCCTTATACGGGCTAAAATAATCGCCTTGATGCTGGTACCAACAGATGGACAATTTCATGGCACAACTCGGCTTTAAGCGGTGAGAGGGGACGGTCTAGAAAACGGTCAATGGAGGGATGTCTAAGTTCACAGGGTTTGGTTTTCCCCTCTGGAGATGGCAATTTGAGATTGTCATGAGGGTGTGTGGCTACTTGAAGATGTTTCTTGGAGAAGAGGTTGAACCTCCAAAAACAGATCGTAGATATGAAGCGTGGAGTGTAAAAAATGACATGTCGCTTGCATTTCTTGTGACATCAGTGACAGTATGTCCACCTCCAAGGTATCACACATGCATCAAAGGCTTATGATAGGCTTGCACATGTACACCAATTAATAGTTCTCGTAAATTGCCTCCTCCTCCTTCAAAAGATGATTTTGATGCGGGTGAGCGAGGGAGTGTCGATTTTGGACTACATGTTGTAGTTTGAAGGACTTCTCTGCAAGTCGTCCAAATGAACTGGAACGTCGACCCTAACATGCATGCCATGATAGTCCTCATGGCGCTACCTAAAAGCAGGGGTCCTCTAATCACTGTCTTTGGCAGTTAGACAGAGGAGGATTTGGCGTATGAGGCAGTGTCCGAGTAGGTGCGCAACGAGGCCATGCGTCGCAGCGGTAGTGAGGCTAGCATTTCAACCTATGCTGCACAATATGGTGGTCCTGGCAACAATGCCTCTTCTCGTCAGAGCAGCAGCGAAAGCAGGGATGGCAGAGGAAAAGGCAATGGTTGCGGTGGAAAGAGTTCAAAGCATCCTGGGAAGTGCCAAAACTATGGTAAGCCCACGCATTGGGCAAAGAGTGCAGGGCTCCCACGAAGGAAGACGGAGATCATGGTGGTAGATATGAGGGCAAAGGAAAGGGTAAGAAGGAGTTGAAGAACATGATGGTTGAGAGCATGCCGGCGACCAAGGGAGCGGCATTGCTCAAGTGTGGAGCCTACGGGCACGATTCTGGCACGAATCACCACTCTTCAAGGGAGAAGGATGGGTTCATCTCCATTGGGAACAGTGAACGTTGATTCAGGTGTACCAACGACAGCCTTGTTCATGCGCAAGGCGAGGGAGATAAGTTGATCACATCAACGTGAATAGTACTGAAAAAGACTTGAACGTGGAGAACATTGTCTACATGCCGTTTTTTGTGGCATACCTCTTCTCAGTGTCCAAACGCATGGACCACGACATGACGGTCCTCTTCACAGAGGAAGAGGGCGTTATAATCAAGAACAAGGATATCAAGATCTCTTATTCCAAGGAGAGTCTTGTGACACAGGTCCCAAGAGTTGATGGGCTCTACTTGCTCTAGACAAAACCTCTTGATTAAACAAATGAGGATTATGCGGCGGTTGAAGAGCCCAAGTCTCCAAAGCTTGATGCTGCACCACAAGCCGTCATTATGGCGGGTAAGTCCACCGACACAGATGCTCAGCTATGGCACAAGCTCTTTGGCCATGTGGCCAAGAGCATTTTGCAAGCTATGCAATGGCACGAAGTGGTTCATGGGATAGAGGGATGCAAAGCCAATGATGAGGGAAAGTGCAAAAATCTGTGTGAGCCATTCCTCCAAGGCAAGTCAAATAGAAAGCCGTTTGAGTGTGATGCACAACATGTGGCAGCAATCTTGGACTTGATTCACTCTGATGTGTGCACACCATTTCTTACCCCTTTTGACGGGTAAAGCAAGTATTTCTTGACCTTCATCGATGACCACAGTTGCAAGATGTGGGTCTTATTCCAGAAGACAAAGGGAGAGGTCTAGGAGAAGCTAGAAGAGTTTGTCCCGATGGTAGAGTATCAAACAAGCAAGAAGGTCAAGGCAGTACACAAGGACAACGCAGGTGAGTGCGAGGCATGCTAAGGCTACTTGAGCCAACACAACATCAACCACCAGACCACCACGCCTTACACCCCTAGAGTTATGGCGTTACCGAGCGGATGAACCAGATAATCCTCGGCATGAAACAAAACATACTCTTTGACGCCAAACTCCCACCTTACTTCTGGGCTGTGTTGATCTGATTTGCTCCTCGTCCATGTCTGATGTTGAGACAGGCATAGGACAAAGAAACATGCACTATTCCCTGTGAGTATGTCCCCTAAGTCTTGTCAAGATAGCCAAGGCATGCACTGCTCCTTTGGAGCAAGTCCCCTTGGTCTAATCTGGACGGTATAGCAAGCAAACACTACCTAGGACAACTCCTTGTGGCATAGACATTCCAGAGTTAGTCTCTGGAGCGAGAAATTAGAGGATCAAATCCTAACCAGGTGACTGATTTTCTTTGTGACCAAAAGAGGGGCACACGAAAGTTCTTAGAGACATCTTAGAACATTCCAAGGTCCTTTCTGGTGGCTGGTGCCACTTGGCGGTCACACGGAGTGCCATGTAGGCAGGGGCGGTGATGCAATCCACATTGCCCACAAAGTGGCTCATCCAAGGAGCCACTGCCTGCCTAGGCTAGAGGCTGGCTTTAGGACGATAAGAACCTGGTAGTTGCCTGTCATGGAGTACAGTTGCTACCTTTGAGACTCCTACAGAGGCAAACACTACTCAAGCATGTGATGGTCTGAGATAAGAACTGTTCGTGTGATGAGGTGAGGCGCATGAAACATGAATCGCGCCGACTCAACGATAGTCCGGTTGGCATGTTGTGTAATGCCATTTTGCTGCAACGAGTACGGCGCGCAGCACTATGCCTTGATGGTTGTTGTTGTGAGGTAGTTCTCGAGCTCCTTGCTCAGGTACGATTCACCACGGGTGTTGCACACAGCCTTGATCTTCTTTCCCTTTTGGTTCTCTATCATGGCCTTGAACTCCTTCAACCTGTCAAAGCACTCGTCCTTGGAGAAAAGGAAGCACACAATAGTGTAACAACTAGAATCATCAATGGAGGTG
The DNA here is from genome assembly GCA_023375785.1 of Penium margaritaceum. Classification (NCBI taxonomy): domain Eukaryota; kingdom Viridiplantae; phylum Streptophyta; class Zygnematophyceae; order Desmidiales; family Peniaceae; genus Penium; species Penium margaritaceum. The sequence continues at coordinate 40,048 of SZWC01019989.1, forward strand.
GGAGAATACCTACTACCTCCAAAGCTCTAGGTCTGTATTCGGCTAAGAAACTCTTTGTGGACTAGCTTGAGCACCTCTTTTACGTGCTCTCCTATATGAGAAAACCTCGTGATGCTGGTTCACCACAAAAACGCCGATGCACTAATGCTGCTCAAAGTTAGAGATGGTGGACAAGTCACACACCATCTGCTTTGTTTGAATCTACTGCAAGGCGCGCATGCCAATATGGCGGAAGCGCGCATGATAGATTTTGCCATCTGGGGCGTGTACCACTCTTGCAAGAGTCTCCTCAAGTGAGATCTTGGTTGTTTCCAAGACGCGGTACATGTCGCCTAAGTCTACCGACCTGGCCAATTCTTCTCCCGTTTCCTTATCGAGGATGTAGCTATAGTCATCGTCAAAGACAACCCGCAGTCGTGTATTGGTGAAAGAGGATACTAAGAGGAGGTTGAATGCACCATAATGTACACACAGCACGCCATGGACCATTCCCACTTCAATGCCACGCGGGGTGTCCAACCATGTCTCTACAATCCGTATCTTAACAACATGCACCACTCGATCATCGGCTAAAGCAATTGATCCAAGAGGGATAGAGAGCACCTGCGTACACCACTCCTGCGTACACCACTCCTTGTGGTACGTTGGGCTCTTGGTACACCTTGAGTCCTTACAAGCAAGATGCCCCTTCTCAATGTGCAACATCTCAGACTTTGCCATGAAGAGGCGGTTCGGCACTTTCTTGTCCACATTTGTATTGCCAAAATGGCGTACGCCGGTTTGGTTCTAGTGCTGCTGCTACTGCTACTGATGCTGCTGTGACTGGTACTGTTATTATTGTGGACATCGCTGCTTTTGCTACTATTGCTTCTCCTCCTAGTCCCTATTCAACTTGAAGCACTCTTCCTTGTATTGCCTCTCTGTTTGGCAATAGTGGCAGTGGCCTTTGTTCTTGCCTCTCTGCATCCCAGACTGCTGCTACTACTAGTAACATGAGCTTGTGGCCACGTGCTATTTCATTACTGCTATTGTCATTGTGTTTTGCTACATTGTGACGCTGATCTACCTGCACAAGGTACGTGCAGATGAAGTCCTGGTTGAGAGTTGGCCCTCACTCTAGCATCTCTCGTACCCTGTTATAGCTCATTAGGAGTCTGCTCAATAAGAGGAGGATGAAGAACCTCTATTCCACAGGGATACCAGTCGCTATCAGCTTCTTTGCGAGCTCCTTTATCCTATCCAAGTGCGCCTCTATCCCTTCACCAACCTGCATTTTAAACGCAATCATCTTCTCCTCCAAAATCATGAGGAGTGCAATATCCTTGCTCTCAAAATTATTGCACAACGTGTCCTACTTTCAAATTACAATAGCCTTGTGACTCACGCATTGAAGATGCGGGTGGAGATGGTGTTGAAAAGCAACCTGTGGGCCTGCCTGTCCTTTTTCTTCCACTCCTCATATTTTCTTTGCCGTAGTTATAGATGAACTTGCATCTCTGGCACCTTTCTAGGTTGTCATCCCCACTATCATATCGGATACACTAATACCTTTTACGTTTAGAGATGAAGCGTGCTTGTCACCGCTCACCACCTCCCATAACCCTCCTCTCCTCCAAAAGGAGGCGAGTGAGGATCTTCCAAAACATAAAGTCCGCACATCCTTCACGCCTCTCCAAGTAACGGGTTGCTGTTACCACGCCTGCTACTGCCGTTCTGAGCTTTGGTGATGCTGAACGCTGCCCTTGAGTAGCAGCGCTATCCTTGCTTCTGCTACCCCTTTGTCGGAAATCCGCCTGATAGAAACTGGACTGTACATGTAAACAAATTGGAAAATTGCAAAACCAAATTCTACCAGTGGAAAACGCAGCTCAAAACCGTTCATACTGATCCATAAAAGGGGTTGATCAACAGAGGATTTTCAGAGGTATGCCCTTTTGAAAACAAGGTATGCTCCTACTCCTACTCTTGCTCAAACCAACTCGCTTGTAAATGGCGTTTCTCCCTAACTTACTCCGAGTGCAAATATTTTACCACCAATGAAATGCTGAAGAAAAACATTAATTGGCATTTTCTACGTTTTGAATTCGACAAAGAAACGAAATAGTTATGGTTGTCACAAGGCAATAATCATACTGAGAGAGAACAGTGTAACCTATGTCGACCTTGTTCTCAGCATATCTATCAATTCGATCTTTACATCTTCTTGATCTTGGACTCGTTGAAAAGCTTGTCTTTCAAAATTCAAGATCATGTGGTAGATCTTCTAATGTAGGGACATTTTCATCCGGACCCATGACTCTCAAAGTGACAGCTGTTGGGAAAGGAGCCATCCACCTGAGTTTCAGGTCCAGTGGAGCAAGTTCCATGAAACTACCAGATGCGTGCTCCGATTGTCAATCCGACTTCACAATTTTAAAGATTAGGTGGCAAAATATCTACGCTCATAGTTTCAGGCCAATCGAGCGGTCGGATTGGGAGATATGAGTATTCGAAGTTTTTGGGTTCATCAACCGCTGAGTGGTCTGCTTGATTGCTAGGCTGATTTCCTCTCTTTTGTGAGATTATGGACTCGAGTGTGTGAGCCTTAGCCTCCATGGCTAAGTGTTGTGGCTTGTGAGATGCTGACTTGCCCAAGTTCTAGATCTATATCGACTCCATCATTTTGAGTGATTCAACAACCATTCTTCAGCACAAGTGCTGTCCTTCGAGTCCCTCATGTTTGCTGCTCCAAAGCTCCCTCTCTCCTTCAGTCCCAACACTTGGTATACATGCCAAGTTCTGCTACTTTCAGCAAGCACAGACCGTCACTTTGAGAGCGACGGGTTAGGGTGAAATCTTCACCAAATTTGACGGTCATATTGAGAGTTATGCTCAAATCAAGGGCGGCGAGGGCTGTACTCTTCTCTCTTAGTAGGATTGTCGCCTTGTGATGACCACAAATCTCTCTGTTCTTTGTCAAATTCAAAAAGTGGCACATGCCAATTGATGTATCTTTCATAAGCTTTTCATTGGTGTAAAAGTATTTGCACCGTGTTGACTTCTGCCCATCGCAAATTGATGCCCATCCATGCCCATGGGTCCATCGATGGACCCGGGTTTAGGGGCATCGATGGGCATCGACGAGGAACGCCTCCCATATACCCCAGAACGAGTGGCAAACCATGTATTCTTACGAATTCCACGAGGAGTTACGTGACCTTTTTTGCTATCTATTTTTAATAACCCACAAAATTTCACATTCCACCATGATTTTAGAGACAATAATAGTTGGAATTCTGAAGGTCTCACCCAGCTTCTGGTGGTATTAAGTGAGTTTTATCACGTGTACATTTCCGGATCAGAAATCCGCCAAGAATGCAGGCTCCATCCTGGTTAATTGCAACCGATAGGACATGGCATATCGAGCGAGCAAGGGACTGGGCAACCGGGCTGGCCGGCCACGCTATCAGCATTGGTCGGTGTATGGCAGGCAGCTTGGCCCTATCTGCCAACAGATCGTCCATTGATGTTGGATGTGCTAGCTTGCGTTTCATGTTGGTTGATGCGGACTTGATTTTAGCGTCGCACGCTGAGTGGGGATAGTTCTTTCCCACTCAGATAAGTGTTCGTGGGGTACTGAACCCGCTCCCCACCTTTTTTTTTCGGTGCTCCGGGTGCCAGGTCAGCATGTGGGAGTCCGCTCGATCACTATGTTAGTGTAGCCTGAACACACAGACTCCATCGACATTGATGCCCATCGATGTGGCTCGATTTGCCGATGTGGATGGAGGGACCCTCCATCGAACATCGAGCACAACTAGGTATTTGCATTCCATCATTATGTTTTGGAGGAATATTGTTGACAAGCCGTCTCGTGACTGCTTGAGTAGGAGCTGCAATATACCCAGTTTTCAAAAGGGCATATATCTAAAAATCCACTTTTGATTACCATGCTTATGGGTTGAAATGAATTGCTTTCAGCTGAAGTTTCCACTGTTGGTTTAGTTTTTCCACATTCCCATTCAGCTTGCCTCTACAATTCATTTTCTGTCAGAGAGATTTATTGCATAAGCAGGGGTAGCGCTGCCACTCAAGGGCAGCGCTGAACATCACCAAAGCTCAAAATGGGAGCAGCAGGCATGGTAACAGTAGCCCAGCCCTTGGAGAGGTTAGAAGGACACACCAACTCCATGTTTTAGATGTTGTGTACACACCTCGTTTTGGAGGAGAGGGGCTTGTGGGGGGTGGTGAGCGGCGACGAGCGCGCTCCGTCTTCACAGGTAAAAGGCATCACCATAGTGGAGGTAGTGGCGAGAAAGATGCCACATAAAGGTGTACCAGTTGCAAGTTGATCTATAACTGCAGCGGTAGCATATATGGAATGGAAGAAGAAGGACAGGCAGGCCTACAAGCTGCTTGTCAACCCCATCTCCAACCCATATCTTCAGTACGTGAGTGACAAGGCTACTGCAAAAGAGAGATGGGATACTTTTTGCAAGAAGATTGAGAACAAGGATCCTTTGTTTCTCTTGCTTTTGGAGGAGACGATCATGGTGTTGAAAATGCATGGTGGATAAGGGATAGAGGTGTACTTGGACAGGGCAAAGGAGATGGCAAAGCAGCTGAAAGCGCCCGACAACCCTGTGGAACACACGCGCTTCGTCCTCTTCTTGTTAAGGGCACTCCAAACAAGCTATGATACGGTGCGAGAGAGGCTAGAGAGTCAGCTAACTCTTAACATGGACATCATCTACACGCATCTAGTGTAGGTTGAACTATGTTGCAATACAATAAAGCGCGATGGTAGTAAAAGAAGTTGTGAAGCAGCTTTCATGGCCATGGGCTCACGCAACTAGCACGAGCGGTAGTCTTGGTAGCAGAGAAGTAAAAAGAAAGGCAAGTGCCGCTATTGCAAGAAAGAAGGACACGAAAAGAAAGAGTGTTTCAAGTTCAAGAGGGACCTGAAGGAGCAGCAGCAGTAGTAGCAATAGAAGAAATCTCCACAGCAAAAGCAGAAGCATTCACAACAGCGACAGCATTAGTACTACCAGTAGGAGCAGAACCACATCAGTATGCGCCATTTTGGCAACATGAACATGGCCAAGGAGGTGCACGACCGCCTCTTCATGGCAAAGTCCGACATGTCGCAGAAGGAGAAGGTGGATCTGACGTGGTAGGACTCTGGGTGTACTTAGAGCCTGACGCACCACAAGGAGTGGTTTACGCAGCTGCTCTGCATCCCTCCCCCCTGTCTGATTGCTTTCGGTGATGATTGAGTGGTGTATGCTGGGGGGATTGGGATTATGGAGATGTGGTTGGAGACCCCGCGTGGCATTGAATTGAAAGTATTATAGGGCGTGTTGTATGTACGTGATACTGGGTTTAACCTTCTCTCAGTGTCCTCTCTCACCAAAACAGTACTGCGAGTCGTCTTTGAAGACAACTTTGGCTACATACTTGACAACAAAACAGGAGAGGAAATGACCAGATCGATGAAGGAATGCGACATGTACCGCCTGTTCGAAGCGACCAAGATCCCGCGCGAGCAGAATCTTGCAGCAGTGGTGGAAGCCAAACATGTAAAAATCTAGCATGCGTACTTTGGCCACATCGGCATGCGCACCTTAAAGAAACTTCAAACAGAGCAAATGGTGCATGATTTGCCCACCATCTCTTACTTTGAGCTGCAGTTATGCATTGGCTGTTTGGAGGGGAGCTAGCATGGGGAGGCGTTCTTTGGAGCAAGGGAGTGCGCAAAGGAGGTGCTCGAGTTGATCCACACAGACTTGTGTGGCCCAATGCAAACCCAAAGCTTTGGAAGCTCTAGGTATTTTCTCACCTTCATTGATGATTTCAGCTGTTACAATGCCGTGTACTTCCTTTCTTCCAAGGACCAGTGCTTTGACATGTTCAAGGAGTTCAAGGCGATGGTCGAGAGCCAGACTGGCAAGAAGATCATGGGGGAGAGTACCTAAGCAAACAGTTCCAAGACTACCTCACAGCGGCACGCATCAAGGCGCAGCGGACCGTGCCATACTCATTGCAGTAAAACGGCGTAGTACAATACGCCAATCGCACCATCGTTGAGTCGGTGCACTCCATGCTACACGGGGCTTGGCTCACTTATGACTTGTAAGCTAAAGTAATGAGCACTATAGTGGACATCAAGAACCGTAGTCCAACTAACGCACTGAAGCAGATGACACGGTACGAGGAATGGTTTGGAAAGAAGCCGAGCATGGGTCATCTCGCGCCTTTAGTAGCTTGGTACACATGCATGTGCCCAAGGAGAAGTGGCAGAAATGGGATGAAAAGAGCGCACAGATGCTGCTGATTGGCTATGACATGGCGAGGAAGGCGTATTGTCTGTACGAGAGCGATACTGGCCACGTCATTGTTGGGAAAGGAGCCATCTGGCTCAGTTTCAGGTCCACAGGAGCAAGTTCCAGGAAGGTACCAGACGCCTGCTCCGATCGTCGATCCGACTTCACCATTGGAAAGATCAGGTGGAAAAATGTCTACGGTCCAAGTTTGATGCCGATCCAACGGTCGGATTGGGAGATATGAATTTTCGAAGTTTCAGGGATCATGGACCGTCGATGTCTGGGTGGGCATGGGTGATGACTCCATGCCTTAGCCTGAGAAAAGAAAAAGGCAAGAGGTCCAGGGTCAAGACCTGATGGGAGAAATATCCAAAAAGGTCCTTGGTCTTAGGATTGCCTTGTCAGAGTGTGCTGACTAGGATAAAGGTACCTCTCCTTACTTTTTAGGTGAGGTGAGATCCTTGTGTGCTAGCCATGGACACATGGCGATTCTCCATGGGTTTGTGGGTTATGTGACCACTAGGAGTGTGCCATGAGAGCATTCTCTAGCTCTCTAGGTCGTGTGTGAGTGGTCAGCCTGATTGCTAGGCTGATTTCCTCCCTTGTGTGAGATTATGGA
>SZWC01019990.1:5672-32942 GCA_023375785.1 Penium margaritaceum
CAACCGTCTGTTGTCGCAGTGGGCTACACCGACAGCGACTGGGCCGGCAGTCCTGACGGTAAGAGTCGCACAGGCTGGATCTTTCTGATTGGCGGCACGGCTGTGTCCTGGCGCAGTGGCAAGCAGGGGTGCATTGCACGCAGCACTGCTGAGGCTGAGTACGTGGCTCTTGGATCAGGCGCGTGTGAGAGTGTGTGGTTGCGTCGTCTGTTGTCCGAGTTGCGTCAGTCCGTCCCATCCATCACGTTGCATTGTGACAATGAGAGTGCCATGGCCATCGCCGACAATGACGGCGTGCATCACACACGCACAAAGCACATCAACGTTGAGTATCACTATGTGCGCTCATTGTTACATGACGGCAGCATCAGTATCGTGTGGGTTGAGACAGCACGGCAGTTGGCTGACTTCCTGACCAAGGCACTGAAGCGCGACTCGTTTAAGAAGGATGTGCGTTCGGTCGGCGTACGTCCGTGAGTGACTCTCTCTTTATCTCTGCCTGCGTCTCTGCATGTCCTGGGGGAGTCTGGATGTTGACCGTGTCCCTGTCCGCTCATGTGCACTACGCCTGTGAGTCATGGGGGAGTGTTGGTTTTTTCGCATCTCTCATTGTGCTCTGTTGTGTCCTCCCGGCTTGTGTACATCGGCGTGCAGATGACTGACGGCGAGACTCGACGCTGATGGAGTGTCGTCCGGTGGAGCCGACGCACACTGAGGTCTTCTCGCAGTTCGCCGGAGCCTCCTCTCCCCGGCGACGCGCTCAGCTCCATCGGCAGGCCTCCTTGGCGGTCGTGCTGCCGGCGGTCATTGACACCGCAGCTGCCGCTTGCATGCGTCGAGCGCGTCCCATCGCGTCTGCATCGTCATGCACTGTCTAGGGTCCCAGTTGCATGCTGCGTGGCCCTGTTTGGTAGCATAAACCGTTGTGGGCACTATCTGGGTTTATGCTGCCATAACTCCTTGTTACTATTTTTCTAGCAGATTCTGACCACACGGCTGCGTTCGCAGCGGCGGTATTATGGTATGGTCCAGTTTTCAGGCAAAACGGACGACGCCCGGGTTTTGGGCTGTCGGCTGCCTGGCAGGCCTCACCGAGAAAACCTGCCAGCCTTAACTGGACTATTTTCTGATTGGCTGTTGAACTGAGTAACAAGCTCTACAGAGCTGGGGGGGGGGCCTAGAACTTGGAGGGGTCTCCCATTGTTGTTCATTCTTCATTCCTAATCAGTCATTGTCAGTTTTCAGCTGCTTTCTGGCGCTAACACTGGCGCGCGCGTTTCTGAGTAACAAAACTCAGAGCTTCCAGACTTAGACTCTAGAGCAGCAGACTGAGGGGGCAGCTGACTTAAGCAACGAGCGTGGAAGCCCGCACGCTGCATCAACAACGCTGCTGCCCCAACCTGCTGCCTAGTTTTCTCTCTGCCCCAACCTATTCCAAAGTAACCGTCGTAATCGATGGACTCCGGCCGATCGACGATCGGCGACGAAAGTCGGTGAACGTCGAACTCGCCGGGCGTCAATCGTGATATACATCATCGACGGCTCGCGAGGCCTCAATCAGCAACTTTTGTCGCTGACCGTCGATTATCCGGATGACCATGCGCCACTTTTTCCTGCTCGGTTGGCGACGCATGTCGCGATTGAGCTTGGAAACGGACTGGGCCTTTGGGTTTTTTTTTGCCGGTGCTGGGCGGATGAGAGTCACTTTGTGTTTCATGGGTCCGCGAGCTATTTGAGGAGTGCCTTGCTGCTCAACCGTGAATAGGAGTGTACTCTTTTGCCTCCCAACATGGTGGAGATGGTTCCACCGGATGCCGTCGAGTCAGTCACCTGTAGAAGGTGATATGTGTGCAGTTTGCTCAGAGGTCATCGTGTGTACCGAACTAACACATCAACACCCATTGTGATGTAGGGTTAGGAGGGTGCTCGCTCCATCGCGATCTTGCGAGGGAGCGAAAATGATCGAGCAATTACGATCCTCCTCGTCATCCTCAATCGGTGACGCATGTCACTTTTCGAGGATGGCTAGCGAGGTGGATTTTGCACTTTACTTTTGAACTGCTGGATATGGGTGATTATATTTTAGCTAGTTGACATGGCAACTACAACGCCCCTAGAACACATCTAGCCAAAGATCGACAGGACTGTTAGCATGGTGCCATGGTCCATTACAGTATCAATTACTGCATAAATTTGGTCAGGTGGATGTCTCACCATGTTCCCTTCAGTCAAAAGTTAGTCATCAAGACTCAGTCATGCACCTTTCTGTTGCCATAATGATGATGCAGTTAGAAAAAGTGAACTTCAACTTCTCCCCAACCTCCATGGCAGTATGGATGTCTCGATCAAGGTAGAAGTAATCGTGGAGAGAGAGAGGGAGAGAGAGGGAGAGAGAGAGGGAGAGGGAGGGAGAGAGAGAGGGAGAGGGAGAGGGAGAGAGAGAGAGAGGGAGACGGAGGGAGAGAGAGAGGGAGAGGGAGAGGGAGAGAGAGAGAGAGGGAGAGAGAGAGAGAGAGAGAGAGATGGGGATGGGGAGGGGGAGGGGGGGAGGGCGAGGGGGAGAGGGAGAGGGAGAGAGATCGATGGAGAGAATGGGAGACAGGGAGAGAGGGAGAGAAAGGGAGATCTGAAACAATTGTCAGATGAAATTATGAATAATGGTCTAAAACGACAAGGCTCACCTAATCCCATACATACAACAGGCACACCATTGGTACAAGGGATCAGCCGCTCAGCCTCTCGAAAGTGCTGTGCGGATGAAGCTGAATTTTCGGCTGGGTTTGTGCCCAGTGTTCCAGAATGACTCGCAGAAAGGGGGAAGGGGGAAGGGGGAAGGGGGAGGGGGGGGGAGCATCTGGTGGCTGATGGATTTAGTTACCAGCCACCAGATGCACACATACTGTGGGACCCTACAGTTGACCAGCAAAGCGCTGGCTGAGAGACATTGCAAAGACAGCGAACGACCCCACTGCGACGGCCCATGGCAGTTGGTCTGGCTGCTGGCAGTTCGTCCCAAAGAGCAACTAGGATGGCTCCTTATTGTGGGCCTTTGCAGAAGCGCAGGTGCAGCGCTATTCACGTAAGCCCCTGGAATGGGCACACGAGTGACGCCCAACGCTTCAGCCAACTCAAACTCAAATCGTGACGCAGTCAGGCACACGCCCACACCTCATCGGTGGTGTGGTTGCCTCCGCCTCTGTTCCGAGCGGCTCGTGGACGACGAGGAAGTGGACGAAGAAGAGGTCCACGAGGAGAGGATGGATGCGAGGGTGGACTTGCTCATCGCGCTGGTCTTGCCCGAAGGTGTCCTCAAAGGTCCTCTGTTGCCAGCGCCAGAGGTAGTAGTGACGGAAGCGGCGGCGGCGGCGGCGGCCGCAGCGCCCGAGTTCTCCGCGAGCACGACGTTGGCGTCTGCAGAAGTTACGGGAGCGGCATTGCTGCTGCTGCCGTCCGTGGCCTTGCGGCTCGAGGGGTACGTCCGCACGGGCTCCGACTTGTGCAGGTACAGCGAGTCCAACTCAGAGATGAGGGAGGCATCGGCCGCACTGTCTGAGGGTGCAGACAAGGATGAGGGCACAGAAGAGGAAGATGAGACGGATCCAGGGGCGGAGTGAAGGGCCTCTGACTCCTGCTGCTGATGTTGGCGGTCGTCCGCCGCCTCCTCCGGCAGCTCGGGCTCCTCGACGAGCTCGCCCGTCTCTGCGTCGCGGAAGGCTCGCACAGGCACAACATCGGATGGCGTCTCGACAACAGAGGAGCCCGCCGCGGTGGCAAGAGCTGCCACTGTGTCCGCGACGGTGGAGTTATCAGACGCGGCGCTCTCGCCAGCTGCAGTGGCTGGCGCATCAACTGCGTCGGGGCTGGTCGCGGCGGCGGCAGCAGGAGCGCCGATGTTGGCGACGCGGGAGGCGTCGAGGCTCTTGCGGCCGCCGAGGTTGGGGGTGCGGCGGCGCACGCGCACAGGGGCCGAGTCGTGGTAAGCGGCGTCCAGCTTAGCTGCCAGGGCGGCAGCAGCGCTGGCCGACTTACTCTGCTGGGGTTGCTGCTGTTGCTCGGGAACCTCTACGAGTTCGCCAGACAGCGAGTCGCGGTACACGTGGAGGGGAGGCGCCATAGGAGTGGCGTCGCTTGCGGGAGGTGATGCGCGTCGGCGGATGCGAATGGGCGATGAGTCCTGCGTGTAGAGCGCTTCCATCTCAGCGACGGTTGCGGCTTCAGTGGCAGACGCTGCGGCGCTGGCGCTGGAAGTGACCTCGGGCTCAGCTACGACGGCACCCGACGCGTCGCGGTACACGTGCAGAGGGGCTTCCATGTCTTCAGAAATGTCGCGGACGCTCGAGGCGCCGAGATTCTTGCGCCCGCTACGTCGCACACGAAAGGGAGCAGACTCTTGCAAATAGAGCGAGTCGAGCTCTTTGGCGAGCGCCGCGGCGGCTTCGGAGTCTGGCAGAGAACCAGAAGGGGAGACGGGAACCTCCACCATTTTCCCGGAAACAGGGTCGCGGTGGACGCGCAGCGGCTGGTCTGCAATGGCGGAGGACTCGCTGCTGATTGCGCCGTCGTTGCTGATGCTGAGGCGCGCGCCACCTCTGGGCTTGCGGGTGACAGCCCGGGACGCGGTGGATGCGCTTCGGCCGGTGCGCAAGGGGGCCATCTCCTCCAAGTACAGCGAGTCCAGAGCAGTCAGGGAGGCGGGAGTGGGATTTGTCGCCGAGACATCTGCAGGGCCGTCGTGCCGGGTGACTGTGCCGGCGCTGTTAAAGCTAAATTTAGCCCCATTGCGCGGTTGGCGAGACGACTTGGAGGCCTTCCTGATGACGCGCACAGGGTCGGCCTCCAACATGTACAGCATGTCGCGGTCGCCAGCCGTCGCGGCCTCCTTGGTACCGATGAGTGCATCGTCGTACTTCTCGAATGTGCGCTCTTCGCTCTCCACCAGTTCGCCCGTGGCCGGATCTCGGAAGACGTGCAGCGGTACGTGGTTAGTGGCGGCGCCCGAAGACGCAGCCGCACCGCCATCGCCGGAGGCGACGCCGCTGAATGAGTAGCGTACGCCGCCCTTGGGCTTTCGGATGACAGCCGGGTCGGCGGAAGAGCTGCGAGATGTGGTTCTGAGTGGAGCCTCCTCTTGCAGGTAGAGGGCGTCCAGGTCCAGCTGACGGGAGCCGCCGGTGAGCTGCTCCGCCACCTCCACCAACTCGCCAGTGGCCGGATCTCTGTAAACGTGCATGGGCACGGGCTCGTCTGCGTTGAGGGCGGATGAAAGGGGTGGGAGTGACGCTGCCAGGGCGCAGAGGAGCAGGGCGAGACCTGTGAGTGGGCAGAGCCTCGTCATGTTGCGCGGGTCCTTGGCCATCTCGGCCTCAACGGGAGGTGTAAGGACTAAGCGCGCGGTAGGAGGGGGAGAGACGGAGTCTCTGGTCAACTCGAACTGACCGCTGCCCGTAGCGTTGGACGTTGCAGACGATGCCCCGGAGCCAGAGGGCTCGAAGGCTTCTAGAGAGCCTTGCTCCGGCAGAAGAGTCCGTGAACCGAATTGTATCTTGTATCCTTCACAGAGGTGATCAGAGTGGAGATTAGGCGAAGTAAGATGAGGGTGGAGATGGACGCAGGTGAAAAGTTTACATTGCTGTGGGGAGGGGCACCGTTTAAAAGGCAGGTTGCGAGTCAGGGAGCGGACCTCCATTGAGGACGCCTGGGCAAGCACCAGACCGAGCTCCTTCGCAGCAGCAGCCGCTCGCGCGCGTCGCCTGGTCGTGCTCCTGCGTCCAACGTTGCCCCTATAGCTGGAGACGTCGTCGAGCCGCCCACAAACATGCGCTGGCGATAAAATTCAAGTTGCCGAGAATACGATTTGGACTTATTAGTGTCCCATCGTCTTCAATCTTATCAAAATATTTCGCTTTGCATTGATTTCGATCTCAGTACATCCTTTCACGAGCTCTGTTGTCATTCTAAAGTCGCGGCGGAAAAAGGTATCCAAAGACGGCTCGACGTCGTCGGACCGCGAACGTCAACGTGCATGTCGCAAGGACGTTGGGAATGCGTCAGTGGCAACTCAATTCTAGGAAGAGCGTTGAACCCTCATCAAACGGAGATGCCTTGAGACTATTTGCGGCTCAACTGATGCTAACCTACAGAGTAAACTGACATATGCTTCACATAAGCTTTGGCCTTTCAATTCACAAGAACGAGTCGTCAGGCCTTCGGTCGAAGAACAGCTTTCTGTCCCAACCATTTGCTTTTAGGGCGTTCGATCTTTCAACACCTTTCGAAACCACGACGAACCCCTCCCAACACGTAGTTTGCGAAGAGTTCCTTTCCTTGCCAAACGGGAGCGGGGCTGCTTAGGGCGGCTCGCAACTGCCGGCTAGTCCAAACTAGGCGCGAGATCAAGCAGGAGGCTTTCGGAAATCGGAGCGGAGGCGCTCGCCGGGTGTTTTCGCGGGTGATGTGGCCTGACAAAAAGCCGGGACGGCTCCCGTTGGTGCAGTGAACCCCGCGGGAGATCGCTCAGGTGACACCACTTTTGGACGGAAATCACCTGCCCTTCAACATGGTGGAAGCCTACAAAACTGCTTTAGCCTGAAAGGACGTCTGCATCACAGGTGAAAGCGGAAATGAAGCGACCATGGTCTGCGACAGTTTGAGGACGAGTTCTGGCGCGCACTAGCTCAAGACATCTGGTACAGACTGGCAGGCATGCTTCATTGGCATGGTGTGTTTCCGGGGCGGACTTCTCAGGTGCCCCCATTCTCGAAGGACTATCTTCCAGTTGCCCCCGTTCAGAGGATGAATTCAAGGTTCCCCCATGGGGAAAACTTCTCCCAGTTCACGTCTTGCCCAGTTGCCATGACACACGGTGGAGGAACTTACATGTGGGAAGGATATGAGCCTGCTCAAAAACAAACCTTTCATAAGGGCAAACTTGTCCGAGGCGATGACCTTACCAGTCGCCACGACAATTTGGAAAGGTGTAAAAGGCGAGCGACTGTTCCGAAAAATATGTCAAAAAACATGTGACGGCCAGCAATAGCGCATGGAAAACTCCACCGGCAAATCTCGTAAGCGCCAAACTCCGACCTCACGTGAGAGACCTACCTGGTACGCCGGCTAAACGGTGAGTTCTTTAAGGGCAGTATGTACGATAAAATATAAAATTATTGTAAATGATTGAATCAGACTGAATCCTGCTGAACCCAACTAATTGCGAAGAACAGAACAGGTGTAACGGACTCGACGGAATCCTTGACCGACTAGGCCAAAACCGCGGTGCTTCAGGGTCTCCAACCCTCAAGCCATCCCGTCTAACCGCCCACAGTCCCAGGTGACCCCGCTCGAGCCACGTGGCTCCTTCGACCGGTCGGCGTGGCACTGATACGCTACACTCCCCCCGTTAGGAATGAGAGCCGCCTCGGCATCTCCGATAATCCCCACGTGGGATTCGAGCCCTGGAGCTTTGATATCAATGTAACGGATTCGGCGGAATCCTTGACCAACTAGGCCAAAACTGCGGTGCTTGAGGGTCTCCGACCCTCAAGCCATCCCGTATAACCGCCCACAGTCCCAAGTGACCCCGCTCGAGCCACGTGGCTCCTTCGACCGGTCGGCGTGGCACTGCCACGTTACAACAGGACCTTCGTTCAAACCGTCATGAATGTGAGAATGCTAGCGCGTCGATATATCACAAACGAGCATGGAAAACTGTTTTCGAATAAATGACGGCCAGAATTGCTTGGGCGGAAAGACAATGATTCAGCCGATCACGTCGGCTTACTTCTACGACCACTGCTATCAAGGTTGAGCATCCGATAGGCTAGGATTCAGGTAGGTCCAAAACTTCGAAATCTGCCTAGATCTGACATATCCCATTAGGACAGAGCAAAAACCAGTATTATTTGGTCAACTTATCCATTTCATAATAGGTCAGGGTAGCTGCAAACCTAGGCCACAGGTTGGGGCAGCATGCGTTGTCGATGCAGCGTGCGGGCTTCCACGCTCGTTGCTTAAGTCTGCTGCCCCCTCAATCTGCTGCTCTAGAGACTAAGTCTGGAAGCTTTGGGTTTGTTACTCGGAAGTGCGCTCGCCAGTGTTAGCGCTAGAAAGCAGTTGAAAACTGGACATAACTGATTAGCAATGAAGAATGAGCAACAATGGGAAACCCCTCCAAGTTCTAGCCCCCACCCCCCACTAGTGTAAAAGTTGTTACTCAGCTAACCAGCCAATCAGAAAATAGTGCTAGACCTATTTTCTGGCAGGCAGGGATTTCTCGGTGAGCCCTGCCAGACGCCTGACAGCCCAAAACCCGGGCGTCGTCCGTTTTGCCTGAAAACTGGACCATACCATAATACCGACGCTGCAAACGAAGTCGTACGGTCACAACTGGAAAAATAGCTACAAGAAGTTATGGCTGCACAAACCCAGGCAGTGACTACGACAGTCAACGATGTCAAACAGGCCCATATAACAGAAGACATGGACCCTAGGCATCTCATGATGCTGCAGCCGCAATGCCACAGCCAGACACATCGCTAGGTGCATGCAGACTGCATCCGCAGTGGCAGTGACTGCCAGCAGCCCGACCACCGAGGAGGCCTGCCGATGGAGCTGAGCGCATCGCCAGAGGGAGGAGGCTCCAACGACGGGTGAGTGGGCCTCAGCGCGTTCGGCTCCACCAAGCGACACTCCAGCGGCGTCAAGTCTCGCCGTCAGTCATCTGCACGTCGATGTACACAAGCCGGGAGGACACAACAGAGTACAATGAGAGATGCACGAAAACCAACACTCCCCCATGACTCACAGGCGCAGTGCACATGTGCGGGCAGAGACACAGTCAACGACCAAACTCCCCCATGCCAAGAAGAGACGCAAGCAAGGGCAGAGAGAGTCACTCACGGACGCATGCCGACTGAACTCACAGCCTTCTTGAACGAGTCGCGCTTTAGTGCCTTGGTCAAGAAGTCAGCCAACTACAGTGCTGTCTCAACCCACACGATGCTGACGCTGCCGTCATGCAACAACGAACGCACATAGTGATACTCAACATTGATGTGCTTTGTGCGTGTGTGATGGACGCCGTCATTGTCGGTGATGGCTATGGCACTCTCATTGTCACAGTGCAACGTGATGGATGCGACGGACTGGCGCAACTCGGACAACAGACGACGCAACCACACAATCTCACACGCGCCTGAGCCAAGAGCAACGTACTCAGCCTCAGCAGTGCTGCGTGCAATGCATCCCTGCTTGCCAGTGCGCCAGGACATAGCTGTGCCGTCAATCAGAAAGATCCAACCTGTGCGACTCTTACTATCCGGATTGCCGACCCAGTCACTATCAGTGTAGCCCACTCCGACAACAGACGGCTGACGGCGGAGCATGAGACCTCGCTGAGGAGTCGAGACAACATAGCTCAGTGCTCGGATCGCAGCCTCGTAGTGGAGGTGACGCGGCTCCTGAGAGAACTGGGCCAAGAGGTTGATGACGAACGCGATGTCTGGGTGCGTCGTCGTCGCCAGGAACATCAGTGACCCGATGACTCGCAGGTACGTGGTCATGTCAACTGGCTCCCCCACAATGGTTGGGTCAGGACACTTCAGCTTCGCCTGGCCGTCGGGTGACATGGGTGAGGATGCGTTCGGCACGAGTGGCAGGTCCTCCGCAAAGCGGGTGGACAGCGTCTGCACATAGGTGGCCTGGTGGATGTGCAGGACGCCCTGGGAGCAATCATGCTCAAGTTCCATGCCCATGAAGACCCTGGCAGACCCAAGGTCCTTCGTCTGGTAGGCAGCGTGTAGCAGATCCTTGACACACTGGATGGCAGCCGTGTCTGGCGACGCAAAGAGCAGATCGTCGATGTACACCAGAACAGCGGCGAAGGTCTAGCCTCGTGGAATGACAAACAGTGTGGGGTCAGCGGTGTTGCGCTGGAGCCCGCCATGAAGGAGCGTGCTACTGATCTCTTGGTTCCAGCACGGAGGCGACTGCTTCAGGCCATATAGGGCCTTGCGCAGTCGCCAGACTCTCCCAGTGCCATCGTCGAAGCCTGGGGGCTGCACCATGTAGAGCTCCTCACCCTCTAGTGAACCATGGAGAAAAACGTTGCTCACATCCATCTGGTGCAGCTCCCACCCATGCTGGGCAACTTGACTGAAGAGTGCCCGGCTAGTGGAGAACCAGCCAACTGGGGCGAAGATCTGGTCGTAATCGACCCCAAGAATCTGTGCAAACCCCTTGGCCGTAATGCAGGCCTTGTACTTGTCCAAGGACCCGTCGGACTTCCACTTGCGCCGAAAGACCCACTTGGCGCCAATGGCCTTCCGTCCTGGGGGAAGGTCAACGAGGTCATACACGTGGTGTTGTCAGATAGCAGCGAGCTCATCGGCGCAGGCAGCGTCCCAGTGTGCGACCTCAAGAGAGGCTCGTGCCTCGCGTAGGATGTCTGGGTCCTTCGGGCGTGCTGTGGAGCACACTGAGATAGCATGTGCATCTCGAGCCCCAAGTGGGATGCACGCGAGTGCAGCCACGACAACGCACCGATGCTCACGATGGAGCATGGCGTAGCCCAGTGCGAAGGCCGGGTGGAGGTCTGCAATGATGGCCGAGGTGGTCAGGTCCAGGGCCTTGGTGCCAGGATCCCCACTCATGACCGTGGGAGTCACGTGGAGACACGTGGAGCCACGGGGGGTCGAGGCGCCACGGAGCGCGGAGCGATGGTCTGCGCTCTCACCGACGGTCTGGGTCAGAGGCTGCCGCCTGGGCCACGCGTGTAGCGTGGCAGGGCAGGTGACGGCACTAAGTCCGTCGGGCTGATGGAGGACGGGGTTGCTCGCCCGGAGGGACCAGCGGACGCGACTGGATCTGCTGGCCTGGAGGGACCAGCGGATGCGACTGGGGTTGCTGGCCCGGAGGGACCAGCGGACGCGACTGGGGCTGCTGGCCCGGGGGGACCAGCGGACGCGACTAGGAGTGCTAGCGCGGAGGGACCAGTGGACGCGACTGGGGCTGCAGGCCCGGAGGGACCAGCGGACGCGACTGGAGGTGCCGGCCCGGAGGGACCAGCGGACGCGGCTGGAGGTGCCGGCCCAGAGGGACCAGCGGACGCGACTGGGGGTGACGGCCCGGAGGGACCAGCGGATGCGACCGGAGGTGTCGGCTCGGAGGGACCAGCGGACGCGATTGGGGGTGCCGGCCCGGAGGGACCTGCGGACGTGACTGGGGCTGCTGGCCTGGAGGGATCAGCGAACTCGACTGGAGGTGCCGGCCCGGAGGGACCAGCGGACGTGACTGGGACTGTTGGCCCAGAGGGATGAGCGGACGCGACTGGAGGTGCCGGCTCGAAGAGACTAAGGGATGTGTCACCCGGAAGCGGCAGGACGGAGGACGGATTCACCACTCCCCCACGCCACGGGATAGACATGGATGAGCCGGAGCGAATGAGGTCGCGAGGAAACAGTTCCTCGAAGAAGAGGGCGTCTCGGGACTCAACGATGCAGCGCTAGGAGGGATCCTAGAAGCGCCAGGCCTTGGACTGATGAGAGACACCGAGGAAGGTGCAGGGAGGTCCGCGAGGGGCGAGCTTGCCGCCCTGCTGCGGGACGGGCATCCACACAATGGCCACGCATCCCAAGACGCGAGCCGGGCGGAGGTCAGCTCGCTGAACGCACCAATGCTGGTACAGTGTGGACTGGCGGGGAAGGGGAACGTGGGGAATCCGGTTCCAGACCCAGGTCATGTAGGCCATGGCTTCAAAATAGAATCCATCGGAGAGACCAGACTCGACTCGCATGCTACGGACGGTGTCGGCCATAGTACGGTTCCACCGTTCAGAGACACCGTTCTGGACGGGTGTGTAAGGCGCAGACGTTTCATGGCGAGTTCCGCGGGAGGCGAGAAAGGTCGTGGCTTCACCCAGGTACTCACCGCCGCGATCGCAGTGAAAGCGGCGGAGAGAGCGGCCACAATCGTGCTCCGCAAGGACAAGCCAGTCCTGGATGGTGTGGGCGACATCGCTCTTCTGCCGAAGGTAGAAGACCCAACAGTAGCAAGAATAGTCGTCAGTGAGGGTGAGGACGTAACGACCATGCTCGCCGACGGACTCGGTAGGGAGAGGACCCATGACGTCCGAATGGACAAGGTCGAGGGGGGCAGACGCACGGGAGGAAGACAATGATACGTGGACTGGTGCATCTTCCCCTGAGGGCAGTCAATGCACTCAGTTGGGTACGGGAGGGGAAAAGTCTCCGGGTCAAGGCCCTTGGCCGGCTGGGTGCGGAGCATGCTGACTACGGCGGCAGAGTGGATGTGGCAAAGGCGGTGGTGCAGGAGGCGAGTGTGCTAAGGAGAAAGCGTGCTGGTGACAAACATATGGCCTGTGGCGGCCGACGGGAAGGAGATGGAAGGAGAGGAAGACATACGAGGTACATGCCATAGGTTGCCACGGGCGGTGGCGTGCAATACGACAAGACCAGACGGACGCAACAACACAGTGCCAACACCACGGGAGTGCACAACGTCCATGCTCATGCGGTCCAGGGCAGTGACGGACAGAAGGTTGAGCTCAAGACCAGGGACGAAGAGGACATCGGTCAGAAAGACGTCACCGGAGGGACCACGAAAACGAACGACGCCAACACCACGGACAAGCAACACCTGGCCAAAGCCTCTCCAGACACCGGAAACATCGCCTACAAGACCGAGCATACTAAACCGAGCATACTTTGTGGGTTGCTGACGTTAGCAGTGGTGTCTTACAGAGGACGGTGGAGGTCCTGTCCACCCTTAGGATGACTTCCCTCTTCCCTTGTCCCTTTTTTTTGTTTTTTTTTGTTTTTTAGTCGACGACATCAGCAATGACGTCAATAGTGGGATGCTGATGTCAGCAGTGGCGGTTGTTGGGGCTACTGCTGCAACTAATGTTGTTGCTACTGCTGTTGTTGCTGTTTGCTACTGTTGCGGCTGCTGCTGCAGTTGGTACTACTACTACTGCTGCTGCTGCTGTTGTTGCTACTGCCGTTGCTGCTGTTGCGGCTGCTGCTGTTGCTGCGGCTGCAGTTGCAGCAGCAGTTGCTGCTACTGCGGATTGCTGGGACTGCTAAGGCCATTGTAGCAGCGAAGGCAGCTACTGCATCAGAGGCGGCGAAGCAGGTGAGGTGGTGGATTTTTTTTCTCTCCTTTTTCTTTCTTCTTCTTCCTCATCTGTCACAGCAGGCAGCTGCCCTCTGTTAGCTGCGAGCAGCGGGCTGCTGCTCACTGGCAGCGAGCTGGTGCTCGCTGGTAGTGGGCAGCTGCTCGCTGGCAGCAGCGGGCTGCTGCTCGTTGCTCGCTCTCTACGGGCAGCGAGCAACAGCAACCGCTGTTGGCAGCTGCTCGCTGCAGCAGCTACTGTGGCTGGCTGCTACTGCGGCTTGCTACTACGGCTCCTGCAGCCTGCGACTGCGACTGCATGCTGCTGCAGCTGCTACTTGACACTGCTGTTTCTCGCTGCTGCTAATTCAAGCTGATGTTGCGAGCTGCTGTTACAGGCTGCTGCTGCTACGAGCTGCTACTACGGGCTGCTGCTGCTGTGGGCTGTTGCTGCTGCGGGCTGCTGCGAGCTGCTGCTTCTGCCTGTTGTTGCTGCTGTACGCAGCTGCTGCTGGCTGCTGCTGCCACTGCTCGCTACCGTTGCCTGCGGCTGCCGCTACTGCAAGCTGTTGTTGCTGCGTGCTAGTGCAAGTAACTGCACCTGGGTGATGTTGCCGCATGCGTCGTCACCCGCAGGTGTTGGACGCGGCCTGCCGCTCACCTCCTCGCGTCACGTGTGGGGGTCAATGCCACCGAACAAATTTTGGCAGCATTTCCCCTGGCCCAGTGGCCATGGGAAAAAATCTGACGCTGCCACTAGGCGGGTCAATGCTGCCGGAAAAAATCCGGCAGCGTTTCCCCTACACTGGCGCGTATGGGGGTCCACCGGCGTCGTCTGGCACCTGTACGCCAGTCTTCTGCTGTTGCTGCTACGCTCTGGCTCTGATTCCAAGCATGAAACCAAGGCAGCAGATTGGGGCAGCATGCATTGTCGATGCAGTGTGCGGGCTTCCACGCTCGTTGCTCAAGTCTGCTACCCCCTCAGTCTGCTGCTCTATAGACTAAGTCTGGAAGCTGTGGGTTTGTTACTCGGAAGTGTGTGCGCCAGTGTTAGCGCCAGAAAGCAATTAAAAACTGGATGTAACTGATTAGCAATGAAGAATGAGCAACAATGGGAAACCCCTCCAAGTTGTAGGCCCCCCCAACTAGTGTAAAAGTTGTTACTCAGCTAACCAGCCAATCATAAAATAGTGCTAGACCTATTTTCTGGCAGGCAGGGTTTTCTCGGTGAGCCCTGCCAGACGCCCAACAGCCCAAAACCCGGGTGTCGTCCGTTTTGCCTGAACACTAGATCATACCATAATACCGACGCTGCAAACGCAGTCGTGCGGTCAGAATCAGCTAGAAAAATAGCTACAAGAAGTTATGGCTGCACGAACCCAAGCAGTGCATACGACAGTCAAGGATGCCAAACAGGCCCATATAACAGAAGACATGGACCCTAGGCATCTCATGATGCTGCAGACGCAATGCCAGAGCCAGACACATCGCTAGGTGCATGCAGACTGCATCCACAGTGGCAGTGACTGCAGGCGGCCTGACCACCGAGGAGGCCTGCCAATGGAGCTGAGCGCATCGCCAGAGGGAGGAGGCTCCAGCGACGGGTGAGTGGGCCTCAGCGTGCGTCGGCTCCACCAAGCGACACTTTAGCGGCGTCAAGTCTCGCCGTCAGTCATCTGCACGTCGATGTACACAAGCCGGGAGGACACAACAGAGTACAATGAGAGATGCACAAAAACCAACAATGGTCACCTCTAACCATTTGTTTGATCCGCTGGTCTTTCTCGTCAACCCTAAACGCCCACGTGACAGGAAGGGTACACGCAGTAGGCACCGTTTTGCCAAAGACAACGTAGGTGCCTTATAGGAATGAGGTGCAGGCAAACCCGACTGTACAAGGATCACGGAAAAATGGATTATTCGTATTAAGCAGTGAGTGTACTTCAAAGATGAGTGTCGAGTGCGTCAAGCACATATATACAATGTCGAGAATGAGAATGAGGCATGTTTTGTGTTACACCGAGCGAAACATGGTGGTTTACATGGGATGATTTGCGGGAAAAAAGACGATTAAGGAGTTTAGGACAACTGTATAATGTTTATTCCATAGTCAGTGTACTTCCGTGACAAGTGTCAAGTGCCTCAAGCACATATATACGATGCCGAGAATGAGAATGAGGCATGTGTTGGATCCTCGATGTCCGAGCCAAGAGACTCGTGCGAGGTCTTACCATGAGTGGCTGCTTCGAGAAGCTGTGCCGAGGAGACAGGGGGCTTCAAGAATGTTGCCGGCGCATTTTTACAAAATACTAGCATCGTCGAGAAGTCAACCGACAATATGTGAACATCGATATGTTTCGTGACGCTTCTGTTGACCATTCTAGAATGTAGTCCAAATTGTCCGAAAATTATGGAACGAAACACCCAAGGTCGCAGCAGGTGGTCAAAATGGCCTCGTCCGATCAACATAATTGATTCGGCACGCGGTGGGCCATCAATGTAATGATGAAGATGCCCACCCGCACGGTTAGGGGACTCGTGTACGTTGGGGACGTACCACTTCCTCCCCATTTAGTCGCGAAGTCCCAATGTGTTAGCAGACGTACAACGATGACAACGCTAGTGTACTGTGGCAGTGCCAAGTCAACCGGTCGAAGGAGCCACGTGGCTCGAGCGGGGTCACCTGGGACTGTGGCCGGTGAGATGGGATGGCTTGAGAGTCGGAGACTCTCAAGCACCGCGGTTTTGGCCGAGTCGGCCAAGGATTCCGTCGAATCTGTTACACTCGTGTCAGAGCTCCAGGGATCGAATCCCACGTCGGAATTACCGGAGATGTCGAGGCGGCTCTCACTCCTAGCGGGGGGGAGTGTAACGTGGCAGTGCCACGCCGACCGGTCAAAGGAGCCACGTGGCTCAAGCGGGGTCATCTGGGACTGTGGTCGGTGAGACGGGATGGCTTGAGGGTCGGAGACCCTCAAGCACCGCGGTTTTGGCCTAGTCGGCCAAGGATTTTTTCGAATCCGTTAAAGCTAGGAACCATCGACCAATTCATCGACGACTCAGAGGTTGTCCTAGGGATCCCGGTTGTTGTGCACGGCGTCGTAGCCGTACCACTTGACCAAATACTCGATCGTTTTCCATGGAATCGGTGTTTGAGGATATCTTCGATCACCTACTCCGTATCCCCGTCCACTTCTAGAGGAGGTGGAGGTACGATGTCTCCGTCGGAGAGGTTCATGCCGGGGTCCCGAGAGTGTTTGAGCTTGCAGATGTGGAAGGATGAATCGTCATGTTGGGCAAGCGAAGTTGAGGGACGACAAGGGTTTTCACTCTCAATCTCAAACAGTCCCAACCACCGATGTTTGAGCTTTGCAAATTCATGTCCTCAATGTTCGATTTTCGCAGAGCTGAGGAGGACGCGATCGCTTGCGCTGAACATGACATCACATTGATGGAAGTTGGTCCTCCCTTCATACCTATTAAAGTCTTCGCAAGGGTCTGTCAAGTTTCCTCCTAAAGGCTTGAGAAACTCCTCTTATGAATGTCGACCGCGAGAATGTTGCTTTAGCTCTGTAACTATAAAAAATGTCGTTTGCTATTGGGTAGAGGAGTATTATGAAGCCCTCAAAACGGAATGGTTGGCCTCGACAGCTCAACCAGCGGGTAAAATCCCACGGGATGGGTGTCGGAGCGCGACCCACCGACCAACGTGTCGTCATAGGGCAGAATTTAGCAAGATATTTCCAACTCCGCTGATGTCATTGGATGGACCAAGACTGTCCATCCTCTTCCACTACGGCTAAGTACTAACCAATGAGCGAAAGGGGAAATCCTGATCTAGCAAATATTTGTATTTGGGATAATACCCAACTTACCCAGATTACCTGTTTGGGTATATAAATACCCAACTAGTATGTTATGGCCGGTTCTACCCAAGGGGTAGTAACCTATTTTGTACCACAACAAGGTCACCGTGTTATATTCGTCCCCCTTAAGCTACAAACCATCCTCGGTTTGGAAAGGAAGAGGTTCACTTGTTAAACTAACCGCGAAGGGAAAATATAAAGAGTGAGTGAAACGTCAAGATGTCGCTTGTATCCATAGAAAGCTGTGTGAGACATGCTGTACAAGCACAATGCATGTATTCGTGTTGCATGCTCATGTGTCAGCTTCATGCCGAAGCAAGACGTTTCATTGCAAGGAACCAGAAGAGGTCCTTACACATGTGGCTTTGGTGCTTGAAGGTTCAACAAAGCTTCATGCACAGACTTGGTGAGGTATCGCTCTTCTTATGTTGGCACATCAACAACATCTTCATGCCTGCGCATGGGGTTTTCATGTTGGATACCAAAGAGAAAGCTGTGAGATGGAAAATGAGTTTCCTGGTGGACTTTGTGGGTATTCAGCCTTAATATTGCAATAATGCATCCTCCCCCTTTTGCTGAGGAGCATCCTCGCGACAAGTTCCCGGGAAAATACTTATCGGGTCGCAACAATATGCCACCGTTCCCGAAGGAAAATTCTCTTCGTGGGGCATACGCCAGGGTGGTAGCCCCGGGGGCGTGGTCAATCAAACTCAATCTCATCCTCCACCAAGGTTTCAACTAAGGAAACCCAATGGAAAGTTTGTATGTGGTCAGTTCCACATGCGGCTATCATAGTCGGTTCAGTTGGGTTGGCTGAACAACCATTCCCGGTTGAGCCCTTGGCTCAAAAATTGACATGGTGACCAGTGTCGGCGCCATGTTAGATGTGTAAACATGTCATATGACAATGCTTATGAGCCAACTGAACAATGCAGACCGCATGGTCTTACATTGTATGGGACATTGTCAAGCTTTCTTATACATGACGTTGCCACAGTACATGTCTCCCAGCACACGTGTCAACCATGGCGTGATGACGGATGGGATTGTCATTTGGCAGCATGGAGACCTAGACGGAAGGCGCCTGAGGCTTGCCGTCCCCACACTCGAAGGACGAGTGGGTACCATCGAATGCTGTGTGGTCTAAGACTTTCCACCATGTGGAGATAATCTTGGGTAGTGTGATGTGATTGGACACACAACCCATGTTCTTAGACCAGAAGGGTATTCATTGCACATTGGAAAGGTTCCAAGTGTACAGCCTTGAGTATCGCTGTGGGTGAGACCAAAAAATCCTACATTATGACTGTTGTACGAGATGGATAGCACAATGACACATGTATTTTGTGTAGTTGTGCTTTGCACAAGTATTATTGCATTGCCTGGACACATCAGTAGCATGAGTGAATGTGTGAAATGGTTCATTCCCACGAAAAATGGGAACTTCAAGTATGATCACTCAAGGAAGGTGGTCACACTTGGATAACTCGAGCAATGACATCCAACTTCAACTTGCCATGGATTTATCCTAATCTTGTAAGGGTAGAAAGAAGTTGGACTCTTGTGTACCTTAGTATGGTTTGTGCTTGCTTGCACAAAACTAAGGCATGTCCAAGGGTACGTGCCGATCCTTAAAAGAGCACGTGAACGTCCATGGGTGCCCTGTGCTTCTCGACACATCTGGGAGATGTCCAAAGAACAACATTGGAGAGCATTCGTACATTACTACACTTCCCCAGTGTGTGGACCATTGATCATTGCTCATTGCCTTAGAAGACTACATTTGGTACTTTTCGTCACTCTAGGTTGTCAGCAACCAATGGTGAACACCAGAGTGTCTTATGGGTAGACCATGTCACCATGAGTTTGACAAAATATCATCATCCAATGGGAATCTCATTAGGTTGTATAACATGATGTTGTTATGCAACCACATAACCATGCTTACGTTGTTAGATTACGACCTGGTTCCAGTGCGTAAAGTAGGCATTGTACCCATTGTTGAGGAGTGAGCAAGGGCGTCATGTACATCCCAATGGAAATGAAACAGTGCTCCATAGATGAGCAACTGCTGGTCTGTATCGGCAAGGAATCTAGGACACATTCGGGTAAAGTGAATGTTATCCGGAAAATGACTCAAGCGCCTGAATTGCACATGATAGAATGAGGGGCTGTGAGTGGTTTCAACCATGGAGCTTTACTAGCTCAAGAGCCAGCTGCGATGTTTTAGATGTTGAGGAAATGAGACCGTCGATAGAGGTATCATTCCAAATAATGTGTACGTAGCTGCATCATGCTAGGTTTTACCTTGCCAAGTCTATGACCAAGCTGGTGGAATATAGTAACAGATGCCTACTTGCTGCAGAGCAGAAACTATAACAGTCAAGAGTACCATACGGGCTGCATTGTTGTCTGAATGACACATGGACAAAGCAATGGATGCACAAAGAACATTCCTACACAATCCTTCTATGAATCGTCAAATGTAGGACCACCGATGAAGTGACCCCGGGAGCTGGCCATAGAGAGGCCCTCATATCGTGAGAAAATTCTTGGAAGATTCATAGCCTTGCTATTGCTCACATGGTGACAATGCCCAATCAGTTGGTGCACTAGCAAGCAAGAAGGTGCAAGAAACAGCAAGGGTTAGGCTACAGAGACGCGCAAATTCGCATAAGCTCAAATAGCTCAGAAATGCAAAGAGAAATAACAGCTGACAAGTACACAGCACAAACACCTGCTCCGGCGCACGGCTGGTGACACATGCAACAGTGTTAGTTTGTCCTAAACCTGACCCACAACCACTGTTGTGGCCATAACTCTGCACACAGACATCCAAGCGCAACACCATCTAAACCTAGAGATGCAAAATCTTGAGTCGGATGCTACCACTTGTCACATGCATAGGTCCGGCACCAACCGGCGCACACACAATGCAAAACATAGAAACTGGGCTCAAGAGCCAGTCCATCAAGAGAACTAAAGAAACAGCACAAAAAACTATAGAGCACCCCAAAAAGCATCTAGGATGTTGTAGCAGCTGTCTAGGAGCCGTTGGTGGGTGAGATCACCACCCGTTGGTGCTCTGATGCTAGCTAAGTCTGCATCAGGGATCCGCACAAGCATGCACACTGTCGAGTGGTCACAGTAAGCTCTACAGACAAATGGGGACGACTCACATCACAACACCCCCCCATGACCCGATAGTATGCATGTCCACACACATGCAAGATTGACACAGGTACACAACAAGATGCTCAACAGTCCATAATCACACACCACACTCTCAGCCACCCTCAGGCAAAGGGTGAAGCCTGACAAGAAAAATGACCAATTTGAAATTTCTGCGCGCCAATGCCTTGGTCAAGAAGTTAGCCCACTGCATGCCCGTGCTGACCCAGTTGACGGAGATCACCTGACGCTCCATAAGATCACGCATAAAAAGATGCTTAATAACAATTTGGTTTGTGCATTCACAAAATACACTAGAGTTCTTTGCAATGGCAAGAGCATTCTGGTTTCTACAGTGTAGAATAATGCACGGCACAGTCTGACATAACTCACGAAACAAATGTTGTAGCCCCTCTGCCTCAATAGTCAGTCCCTAGCGTAAATTACTCGGCCTCTCAGGAGCTACATGTAATGCAACCTTGCTTGCCGCTACGCCACAACACGGTGGTGCCACCCAGAAGGAATATGTAATACTTGCAACTGGGCCCATCTGGAATCTAGGCCCAGTCGTTGTCTGTATAGTCATCGACAACCACCAAATATAACCATTGAAAGTAGAGTCCGAGGTATAATGTCGAAACCACATATCACGCCACTCGTATAACCACACGGAAGGCTCTTGCTTGAGGACACTGTGAGAACTGTGCAAGGAGGTTGATAACGAAGGCGATGTTGGGTTGTGTGGTCGTGGCCAAGTACATGAAGGAGCC
The DNA here is from genome assembly GCA_023375785.1 of Penium margaritaceum. Classification (NCBI taxonomy): domain Eukaryota; kingdom Viridiplantae; phylum Streptophyta; class Zygnematophyceae; order Desmidiales; family Peniaceae; genus Penium; species Penium margaritaceum. The sequence continues at coordinate 26,605 of SZWC01019990.1, forward strand.
AACGAGGCGCAAGTACAAGGCTAGGTCCATTGTCTCCTTAGCTGTGCTAGACTATCCACCTTTGGGACATCCTCTCTATCAGGTGTGATAGGCGTGAAGGCTATGGGAACTACACCAATAGCAAAACACATCCACCACAACATGGGTGCAATATGCCTGATCCAGGAAGAATGTTTGCTGGTGAAGATCACGTACGATCTCCATCCTCAAGAAGACAGCTATAGGACCAAGTTATTTTATGTTGTAGGCAGCCTGCATGACTTTCTTGGCCTCCTTCACGGCCTCCAAAGGAGACGTGATCAAGAGATAATCCACGTAGAACAAAATGTCATTGAAGTTGTGAGTTCTCTGTCTGAGAAAGAATGACGGGTTAGCATCACTCTGCATGTAGCCAGCACGTGTTAATGTGCCAGTGGTCTCCAGGCTCCACAATCAGGATGACTGATGTAGGTCGTACAAGCCTTCCGTAAGTGCCAGACCTTGTCACTGGACTCACAGCCAGGTGGATGGACCTTGTATCCTCCTTTAAAGTGCCATGGAGGAACGCGTTGTTCACATCCATCTGGTGCAACTCCCAATTGTGGTGAGCAACATCCCCAAACAAGGTGCGAGCAATGTTCTTACAGTCAATGGGTGTAAAGGTGCCAGTGTTATCCACACCCTCGACCTGTGAGAACCCTTTGGCTGTCAAGTGGGCCTTGCAGCGATCCAATGAGCCATCAAGCTTTACCTTCTTGCAAGAGATCAACTTGGCCTCTATAGCCTTTTGCCTTGGTGGGAGTCGACAAGCTTGTAGACACCGTGCTCATCTTCACAAGCAGGATCTTCACAAGGATGACTCTCAGCTCATCCTCACAAGCAGCAGGCCATGGCTCTGTGTCCTTAACAGAAAGTTCCTCCTTCAAGATCTGTTGTGAGATCGTAAGCGACTGAGATCTCACGCAAGACCAACTTGTGGCCTACAGGGCACACTCAATGCACCTCGGTGTAGTCCGCTTGGACACTCGAGCAAGGGCCTTCATGCCAGGCTTGCCACTTTGAACACTGCTAGTCCAGCTTCTAGGCACCAATTTAGCCGTCTGCAGCGCCCTAGAGGCCAGTGGTTGAAGACAACCACCAGGCTCATGAGAGTAGCCCGATGTTGATGTGCTCATCTCAGGCTCCATAGCAGGTGGCTAGACCACAGCTGGAGGGGTCGTGAACTTCCTGGATAAGGGAGCAGATGTGGGAGAATCATGGATAGGTGGGACTGGTGTAGGACTAGGTGTGCCAGAGAATATTGACAGAGGCGCTAAAATCGACATGTTAGAGGGAACAAAGGCTGAAAAGTGAATAGGTGTTCCAGAGAGGCCTAATGCTGGCACGGGATCAGGTGTGCGAGAGGGGTCTGACGCTGGTACGGGATCAGGTGTGCAATAGGGGACAGACATTGGCACGGGATCAGGTGTGCCTGAGGGGAATGGCACTAGCACAGGATGAAGGGTGGCTGAGGGGACCTACCCTACCGATCGTTAATTTCGATGTTAATGGTCTTGGTAGTGGTAGAATTCATCGAAAATGAACTTTCATCGAATTCAAAAGTACCACTTAAATAATTTCAAGAGAAATTCGACGAATTTAACGATCTACCCTCATGTTTCTGTTTTTTTGCCAGGGTTCGTGGGCCATTGGTTCTGGAATATTTTTGTCAATGGACGCGATTTGTATTGGGGATAATGTTCAAGCGTGGTGCTTGTCATCTTTTGTGCGTGTGCACTCAACGTGCGGTCAAAGCCGGCTAGCTGCGTGACAAGTCACGCAGATGTGACCAGTCAGGTGACCAGCAACGTGACCAATCAGGCGGAACCGACCAGGCGTGTGACCGGTCCCGTCCGATCTGTCAAACCCGACCAGTCAAACGTCTAATTGGTCAGAATTGGACGTCTCGGAACTTCAAACATCCGAGCAGGTCCCTATAATTCTTCGAAACATAATCACCAATCTACACCACTTGTCGAATTTCATGCACTACCCTCCATTTTTCATCGAGTTTAAACATATAGCCTAAATAATTCCCAAACCACTAAAATTTCATCGAATTAACTATGCAACAAGTCAATCGTCGCATTTAATGATCACTAGGGTACGAGGCTGCTGGGCCCACAACCACAATGGCTGGATCATGAGCAGCCGGAGATCGAGCCACAGGTAAGGATTCCCGGACGGACCCATCCGCTGGACCAGACTCCCCCATCCGTCAGAAAACAACACTGGTGGAAACGTGGCTCGCGGCGAGCCATAGAAAAATATGCTTGATAGGTCATGGTAGGTGAGAGCCTCAAGGAAGAGAGCATTACGAGACTCGACAATGCGATGGTGAGTGGATTCCCAAAGGAGCCAGGCCTTTGACCATGGGGAAATGCCTACAAGGACACACATGCGACCTTGAAGTGAGACATTGGACCTCTATTGGTCCTCGGTGTACCAGACCCATACTAGAGAACCCCGGACGCGAGCGAGAAGGAGGTCAAAACAATGGCCAAACCACAACTCGTATGGCATGACATAACCCAGAAGAGGACCATACGGCAGACGGTTATAGATCCACGTCATGTAGGAGAAGCCCTCAATGGAAAAGGACTGTGGAAGGCCGCACTCAGACCACATCGCACGTACTGTATCCTCCATGATGTTGTTCTAACGCTCAGAAACACCTCTTTTTGTGGTGTTGAAGGGCCTGAGATTTGGTGATAAACACCATGCTCAGCAAAGAATGTGTCCGTCTTACCTAAGAACTCGCCACCACGATCCGAGCGGAATGTGTGAAGGGTGTGGCAAGACTGACGCTTAGCCATCACCAAACAGAGACAAATTGATAGGGCAGTAGCACTCTTGTGGTGTAGGCCGTAGACTCACTGCATCCGGGTGAAGTCATCAGTCGGGGTGAGAACTTACTTACCCCAATTTAAGGAGGAATCGACCGGGAGGGAACCAAGGAAGTCAGAGTCAACCAACTCTAGCAGACGCAATGCCTGAGAACTAGAGTCAAGTTAAATGCAATGATGCATCTTACCCTTGGCGCAAAAAACACAACCAGTCTTGGGCGGCTTCTCAGTGGAAGCTGCATCAAGACCGAGCGCTGGTTGAGTGCGAACCCGCTTAGACACAGTGTCCAAGCTCACGTGACAAAGGCGGCAATGCAACAAGTGCAGGTGCTCATGGGAGAGCATGGCAATCATGAATAGGCACGTAGAAGAGCACAAGGAAGGAGGTACGGAAGGAGGCCAACAAGAGAAGCGGTACAGGTCACCAACAATAGACACACGAAGAAAAACAGCATGAGTATCACAGGTAGAAACAATATTAGAGTCAGCAAAGTAATCAATGGAGAGACCCATCCAAGAACGCGCACGCACAGACAATAGGATGAGCTCTAGAGCAGGAACATAGAGCACGTCAGAGATGTACAAGGGGCCAAAGAAACAATCAAAGCTTACAACCCCAGCACATTGGACCGGCAAGAACTGACCAGACCCCGTGAAAACAGACCAAACAGACCTGACAGGATGAAGGACAGCAAAGTCGGGGCGATGACATGTCATGTGGTGAGAGTCATTGGAGTCAATGATCTAGGTACCACTTGTATCACGATTTGTCATCGACTTTAAGAAATGGGCCACAGAACACTCCAAAATTGCCAAACGCTCAATAGGGGTGATGGATCATGATGCATAGCACGAATCTGGAACTCGTCCAACAAGTCTGTACAGTCAGGCCCGAAGTCATCACATGTAGTCGACACTCCGACACACACATCATCACGAGCCACAAACACAAGAGGACAAGCAGACTATGGAACACACAGCTGTGTCAAAACGCTCACACCTCCTTGAGTGTGGAGCACCTGAAGGTGACGAAGGTCCGTGATGACATAGTTAATTGGGTCTGCAACATTAATGCCACTGGAAGTGGGTGGAGGATCAACTACCGTCGTGATCGTGCAGCCAGTCTGGATGGTGCTAGATGCAGTCATCCCCTGAGTATGTGCGGCCTGAAGTCTTCGCATGATTTGTGTCTAGTCGAGGGACTATGCACACTTAGTGTAGCAATGTGTGCCCCCATAGTTATAGTAGTGGACTGAATATCCATTTCCACCGCCGGACTGCTGCGTACACTGCTGCTGCTGCTATCCATTACCACGGATTTGTTTGCCCTTCCTTCCTTGCATAGTGACAGCCACGCCCTGGGAGGAGGGCAATGGAGAGGAGGGCGAGGACAAGGTGCTGAGGAGGAGAGGGATCGTTGGTGAGACGGATGTCGCGGCAACCAGAGAATGCGCCTGATGGGCATGGGCAGCATCACGTGCGACCGTCCACTATAGGTAGTACTGATGGGCCCAAGGGAGCAGCTCCAAGGAGTCCGATAGCTCGGCTAGGCCTGTTAAATCGTGATTGAGATCGAGATCTTTATCTCAAACTCTTTTTCTCCACTTCGGTACGAGATGTCTCGTCTCGGGTACAGAGGATGAGAAAATCTTGGTCTCAAACCAGTTTGAATTTTGCATCGTTACGAGGTTTGAGCAAAACGGCAGAGCGAGCTGCCAGAACGCACCCACTTCGCAATGACTTCGCTTTTGACTACTCATAAATTTTTTAAAAACAACTTGAACAATGTGTTATAGGAAAACTATGTAGTTCAACATTCAAGCCCGGGAGTCCAAAGATAAGTCATCAATCTTTCACCACCTCGCTTGAAAACTGTATGTCTTTGACCATTGGACACAAAACCTTCAAAGACTAGCTTGGGTTGGGTACGTGCAACCAACTTGCGTAGAGCTAAGAAACATAAGTGGAGATTGATTGGAAAATTTTCGGTGATGTACAAAAAGGTTCTACAAACTAAACACGGTGAAAAGGGTGTAACTTTATTGGTTTGTTAAAGAAAAAATAGTTACGTCATTTTTCTTTCACGTTAGTGTTCACTCTCCGAGACCGTTTCCAAACTGTGTCGTGCACCGGATCTGCCCGGTTTCTTTGCTGACAGATCCAGTGCGCGATTGATTCTTAGAGCCTTGGTACACGTGGCAGGGTTCACAACAAAAAGCAAGAAGCACACACTACGGTACGAGATTCTCGCCCCGATCTCGCATGGCACATGACGTATCTCGGTCTCGTCTTGTCTCGCGTGAGACAAGTTCAGATTGTCTCGTGTCATGCGGTACGCGACAGCAAGACAAGAAAAAAACCGAGACAATTTCAATCGAGACCGATCTCAATCTCTATTTAACACCATTAAGCTCAGCGTGAATTGCCTGGTCAAAGTAGGTGAACATGTCGACGAACTCCATGTGGGCATTGACAGTGATGGTGTGCAGGGTCCATAGCTAGGAGCCACGGACAGTGTTGAGATGAGCATAGATCTGCATGGCTCGCTGCCAGTAGGCTGCCGTCGACTCAGAGGGACCCTGTGAAAGGGAGCTAAACTCCCAAAGGTTCTCAATCATTGTTGCATGGGTCTCGGTTGCCAGCAGGGTCAGGACGAACTTACAACCGTAGCGAGGATCTGCTCCAGTGCCCTTACTAGGGGCTCCCAGGAACGTGCGGAGGTTGACAATGACTTCGTGAGGTACGGCGTAGAGCAAGCTGTGCATTGCTCTTGTTGTAACATGCGCCTGGTGGGGGTCGGTCGTTTTATACTTGCTCAAGAAACATAGTCAGACACCCTCTGAATCAGCCCACATGTGGAAGAGGGACTTCTAGGAGTTGAATCCAACATCGCTATCTTAGTGTGGTGGTGGGGCCTCAAAGTCCTTTGGCCACCGCTCTGTGGAGAGGGCAACATCAAGGGCTCACTTGAGCACATGGGGAATTGGAAGTCCACCGAAGGACATGCCAGGAGAGCGGCGCGTTGAGAAGGTGTAGACAACATGGAATCATGCGTGGGAGTGGTCTGCTAACCCAACTGAAGACGGTTCATCTCCTTGATGACCTCTCACCGCCCTCCACTCAAGGGCCTCATGACTGCTCCTGTCAACCATCAGCGTCGTTACTGCTGTTGTCGTCCGCAATCGGCATGTGTTGTTGCATGCGTAGTTGATGTACACTCTGTTGCTGCATGTCCTCTTGTGGTGCTCCGGCTGTGGTTGGCGGAGGGTGTTACATCCTTTGTAGCATAGTGAGAACCTACTCAAGCGTGGCCGCCTGTGCCATCTGCTGCTGCTGGATATTCTCTTGCGCCTGGAACAGGAAACCGATGGCCTAGGAGCGAGGACTAGATGTCTCTGCCATGGAGGAAGGGCCGGAAGGTACAATATGCTCATTCTACTTGTCGTCACTGTTGGTTATGATTGTGACGACACC
>SZWC01019990.1:38159-50961 GCA_023375785.1 Penium margaritaceum
TGGGTGCGAAGCATGCTGTCCACAGCGGCAGAGTGGACGTGGCAGAGGCGGCGGTGCAAGAGGCGGGTGTGCTGAGGAGAAAGCGTACTGGTGACGAGCACATGGCCTGTGGCGGCCGACGAGGAGGAGACGGGAGAAGAAGAGGAGAGACGAGGAACATGCCACAGGTTGCCACGGGCGGTGGCGTGCAGGACGACAAGACCAGACGGACGCAACGACACAGTGCCAACACCACGCGAGTGCACAACATCCATGCTCATGCGGTCAAGGGCAGTCACGGACAGGAGGCTGAGCTCGAGACCAGGGACGAAGAGGACATCGGTCAGAAAGACGTCACCGGCAGGACCACGAAAACGAACGACGCCAACACCACGGACAGGTAACACCTGTCCGGAGCCCGTCCGGACACCGGAGACATCGCCGACGGGACCGAGCATACTGAAGGCCTCACGAGAGGCCGTCATGTGATGCGTGGCCCCGGAGTCGATGATCCAGGTCTCAGCAGGGTCCTGGACCGGGGTCGCTAGATCGCTAACGGTCACATGGCAGCAGGCGAGGGACGCAGACGCGGTGGACGGAGGCGCGAAACGGGACTGCCAATCGTCAAGCCAAGCAACATCATCAAGGAGAGGGGCGGAGGAGACCACGGGCGACGACGAGACAGACGAGGAAACGGGACACGACCGCACCTCAGTCTCAGTGATGCAGGGCTGGGCAGGAGAGCAGGAGGTGATGCAACTCGCACTTTCCTAGGGAGGAGGGCGAGGCAGGCCGAGCTGGAGAGCGATGAACTGCTCCAGCTGACACTCACGGGAGGAGGGCCCGGGAGTGTAGACGGAGTGCGGAGTGACAGCGCCGGAGCCCGGGTAGTAGGAGGGCTGCGCTGGTGAAGGGAGCGGGGGCGCCGACGGCTGCGGGTAGTACTGCTGCGGCGCGGGTGTCTGCGGGACAGGCGGAGCTGCCGGAGTGGCAGAGCCGCTGGACGAGGTCAAAGTGGTCGGGCCAGCAGCGGCGACGGCGGCAGAGGCGAGGCGGCGCTCCCGCTGGCGCCGCATGGTAGCGATGACGCGCGCCTCATCCATCGGGAGAGGGCACGTGTACCACCCGTGCCCGGGCTGACCACAGTTGTGGCAGACCGAGCCACCACCGTTGGACCCGGTCGACGACTGCTGCTGCTGCTGCGGCTGACCCTTGCCTTTCTTGTTCCGGTTCTTCTTCTTCTTCCCCGACGACGATGAGGCTGCTACGGCGGGGGAGGCGACGGCCACGGAGGCAACAGCAGGGGAGGCGACAGCAGGGGAGGCGACGGCAGGGGATGCAAGCGCCTCCGTACGGTGGAGCTGGGACTCCTGGCGAGCTTCCTCAATGCGGAGGAAGAGCTCGTATGCCCAGGGCATGAGGGTGCCCTGGGTTGCCATGGTGGAGAGGACGTCCTGGGGGTAGTGTACGAAGACCTCTGCGTAGTCGCTAGTGGCGCCGCGCTTGATGGTGAGGAGCGCGGACAGAGGGGGCGGAGCAGATGTGCCGAGACGACGGAGGATGTCCTCCGCCCGCTGCCAGTAGGCAGTGACCATCTCGGTCTCCCCCATGTGCAGGGAGTTGAACTCCCGGAGCAGACGGCTGATCTCAGCGTCGCTGGACAGGCGATGGGGCCTGGTGAGGACGTGCCAGGCGGCTGCAGGGTCTGGGATGTCGCCAGTTGTGACGTCGCCGAGGAAAGGCTCTAAGGCCAGGCGGGAAGTTGGAGGGGCGACTGGGACAAGGGCACGGACGGTGCGACCAGCGTCATACAACTGGTCGGCCTAGGTGGAGTCGTAAGGGAGGGTGTAGTATGCCCACAGGCCCTCACCCTGCGCCCAGATCCAGAAGCTGAGCTCCCAGCTCCGGAACTGCTCGCCGGCCTGAAGCGGCGGCGGCGGCGTCTCAAAGTCCTTCTGCCTGCGGCTGGCACCCTGAGTGGGGCCAAGGACGGAAGTGACTGTCTGCCGCTGGCGCTGAGTCTGCTACTGTGCCAGGTAGTACGTGGCAGCAGACACAGCTGGGCTGGCGTGCCCTGGAGGGACGAACGACGGTAGACCACTGGTGGCAGTCCGGGCGGCTACGGGCTTTAGCGCTGCAAGCTGCTGCGTCAAGGCGGCGAGCTGTTGCTGAAGAACAGCGAGGGGGTCAGGATTGCCGCCGACGACACCAGTGGGCTGCAGCTGCTGTTGCTGCTGCTGCTGTTGCTGCTGTTGCTGCTGCTGCTGCTGCTGCTGCTGCGGCGGCGGCGGCTGCTGCTGCTGCTGCTGTTGTTGCTGCTGCTGCTACTGCTGCTGCTGCTGCTGTTGCTGCTGCTACTGCAGGCGCTGCAAGAAAGGAGGGGTAGGCGTCCCCCCAACAGAGGAGGACCCCTCCCCACTTGGGCTACCTTCCATGGTGTGGTGTCCCTTGTTTTGTTTTTTTTGTTTTTTTTTGTCTTTGCTGATAACAGCAGGGGTGGTGGGAGTTCTACCAACCCCTTGGGTTTTCCCCCTTCCCTTTCTCCCCCCCCCTTTTTTTTCTCCTTGTTGATGATGTCAGCAGTGACATCAGCAGTGACGTCAGCAGCGGGATGCTGACGTCAGCAGTGGGGGTCGTTGGGGCTGCCGTTGTTGCTGCTGATGGTGCTGCTGCTGACGTTGTAGCTGCTGCTGTTGCCACTACTGCTGCGGCTGTTGGTGCTGCTGCCGTTGCGGCTGCGGCTGCTGCTGCTGCTGATGCAGGTGCTGCTGCAGCTGTTGCTGCGGCTGCTGCGGCTGCTACTGCTGCTGCTGCTGTGGCTGTAGCTGCTGCTGCAGCTGCTGCGGCTGCGGCTGCTGCTGCGGTTGCAGTTGCTGTGGCTGCAGTTGCAGCTGCAGCGGCGGCTGCTACGAGCTGCTGCGGCTGCTGAGGCTGCTGCGGCTTGCTACTGCTGCTGCACGCTGCTGCAGTTGCTGCTCGCTGCTGCTGCGGGCTGCAGCAGCAGGCTGCTGCTGCGGGCTGCGGGATGGGGTTTTTCTTCTTTTTTTTTCTCTTTTTTTTTCTCTTTCTGTCACAGCGGGCAGCAGCCCGCTGTCTGCTGCGAGCAGCGGGCTGCTGCTCGCAGGCAGCAGCGAGCTGCTGCTCGCAGGCAGCAGCGAGCTGCTGCTCGCTGCTCGCTTACGGTGAGCTGCGAGCAACAGCAGCTGCGGCTGGCTTCTGCTAGCAGCAGCTCGCTGCTGCGGCTCGCTGCTGCGGCTGTGGGCTGCGGCTGCTGGCTGCGGCTGCTGCAGCCCGTAGCTGCTGTAGCACACTGCTGCTACAGCTGCTGGCTGCGGCTGCTGGCTGCGGCTGCTGTTGCCCGCTGCTGCAGCTGCTGCGTGATGCGGCTGCTGCCAGCTGCTGCTGCGGACTGCTGCTGCGGGCTGCTGCTGCGTGCTACTGCTGCTGCTACTACGAGCTATTGCTGCGAGCTGCTGCTGTTGCGAGCTGCTGCTTCAGCCTGCTGCTGCTACTACACGCAGCTACTGTCGGCTGCTGCTGCCACTGCTCGCTGCCGTTGCCTGCGGCTGCCGCTGCTGCTGCTGCAAGCTGGTGCCAGTCACTGCACCTGGGTGACGTTGTCGCGTGCGCCGTCGCCCACGGGTGTCAGACGCCGCCTGCCGCTCACCTCCTCGCGTCACGCGTGGGGGTCAGTGCTGCCGAAAAAATTTCGGCAGCATTTCCCCTGGCCTTGTGGCCGTGGGAAAAAATCTGACGCCGCCACCAGGAGGGTCAATGCTGCCAAGAAAAATCCGGCAGCATTTCCCCTGCACTGGCGCGTATGGGGGTCCACCGGCGTTGCCTGGCACCTGTTCGTCAGTCTTCTGTTGCAGCTGCTACGCTCTAGCTCTGATACCAAAAAGGAAATGCCTAGACAGCAGGTTGGGGCAGCAGCGTTGTTGATGCAGCGTGCAGGCTTCCACGCTCGTTGCTTAAGTCAGCTGCCCCCTCAGTCTGCTGCTCTAGAGTCTAAGTCTGGAAGCTCTGGGTTTGTTACTCAGGAATGCGCGCGCCAGTGTTCGCATCAGAAAGCAGCTGAAAACTGTAAGTGACTGATTAGGAATGAAGAATGAACAACAATGGGAGACCCCTCCAAGTTCTAGGCCCCCCCCAGCTCTGTAGAGCTTGTTACTCAGTTCATCAGCCAATCAGAAAATAGCTCAGTTCAGGCTGGCAGGTTTTCTCGGTGAGGCCTGCCAGGCAGCCGACAGCCCAAAACCCGGGCGTCGTCCGTTTTGCCTGAAAACTAGACCATACCATAATACCGACGCTGCTAACGCAGCCGTGCGGTCAGAATCTGCCAGAAAAATAGTAGCAAGGAGTTATGGCAGCCTAAACCCAGATAGTGCCCACAATGGTTTATGCTGCCAAACAGGGCCATGCAACACGCAACTGGGACCCTAGGCAGTGCATGACGATGCAGACGCGATGGGACGCGCTGGACGCATGCAAGCAGCAACTGCGGTGTCAATGACCGCCGGCAGCACGACCGCCGAGGAGGCCTGCCGATGGAGCTGAGCGCGTCGCCGGAGAGAGGAGGCTCCAACGAACTGCGAGAAGACCTCAGTGTGCGTCGGCTCCACCGGACGACACTCCATCAGCGTCGAGTCTCGCCGTCAGTCATCTGCACGCCGATGTACACAAGCCGGGAGGACACAACAGAGCACAATGAGAGATGCGAAAAAACCAACACCGTGGTCTTTGCTAGCGCCCTCGTTCCCCGGCAGCTCAATTTGTGTCCTCCTGCCTCACTGCGCCGCACTTTTGATCTACGTGAAGGGGGGTGGCTCACGCTGTGCTCCCGTTGCAGCACCCACGGCATCAGCACCTCTCCGCTGACACCTCCCTCTCTTCTTTCTCTCAGTAGTCGAGCTCTCTCGGCGTCCGTGCCCTCATTGAGTAAACCCCGGCCACCTCACTCGTTGCCTCTTGGTAGCAACTGCACCTACACTCTTGCAGTTGCTCTTGGTGGCCCTTGTTACCTCAATGGTGCTGCACATACACTTCTCCTATTTTTACCTCGTCTTCTCCACCTGCCGTGACTCCGCTCTCTCATGCCCGCACAGTGCACAGTCCTCTCTCGGACTTGAGCCGTAGCAGCTGCCTCACCACCTTGGTTCATACCCATCGTCTCAGGCTGCCTGCTCGGCAACCGAACATCCGGCGCCCTGGCTTCCCTTCCGGTGACAGAGCCCATCCCCACGTCACCCACGGCCGCGCGTGAGCGTTGCCGCATCGACGACGAGATAGCGTATTACGAGAAGAGGGCGGAACGGGAGGTGTGGTCGAGAGTTCGCCATAGCAGTCCGGGGTACTATCCCGGTGAGGACTACTATCTGGCTAATTACGACGAGAGGGAGGAAGCACGAGTCTACGCGACCCACTGTTAGTCCGCCGGCGACGACTCGCCAATGGCGCAAAACAAACCCGCCACGACACCACCACGTGAACGTCAACCTCTCTGGTCACCGGTAAGCCCACCCGTTTCCCATAGGACCCGTCAGCAGTAGCGCCGCGCTGCCCCTCGTGGAACAGCATCTCGGGCATCTGCTCCTCGTCGGACTGCATCTCCTGCTGGGTCAGCTACAGATTCAGTTTCTACTCCATCCCCTGACATTCAGGTAGCTCTACAGGCTACTCTTCTTTCCGGTGCTGCTGTTGCGTCTACCTTTGCTGCCTCTACACGTGTCGCACGCGCACCAGCTAGCACTGCAGCTGGCAGGGCCATTGACACATACACAGCAACAGCAGTTGACCACGGTCCCTTGGCAGCCGCCGTTGTCAACGTCCTCACCCAGGTTGCTGCCGCAGCAGACGCAGTCGCTTCAGCAGCAGCTGCTGCTGCCATAGTGCTCTCTAGTGCTGTAGACTCCATTCAAACATCCACAGCACAGGCATCAGCACTCACCTCCACCTCTTCCTCGGTAGCACGTCGCATCCAGTTGCTGATCTCGACTGTTGCCGCCATCTCCACCTTGTCAGCCCTGTGTTGACAGGGGCAGCCTGCCTCATTGTCTGAGCATCGGCCACCATTGTAGTTGTAGCCTCGTCAGCTACAGCATCTCTTCCACCACTGCTCTCTCTACGCCGCTATGCTTGGTGAGCTTGGTCTGCCCTTCTGCCCTGCTTCTCCTGCGTTGGCTTGTTTGTGCATTCAGGTTGTTGCCTTGCAGCAGTCATCCGACGCACTCATCACACATTTCCCACGCCCACTGGGGCAAGGGAAACTCTGCCAAGATTTCATCGGTAGAGTCACGTCTTTGGCATCATGCCAGTCGACGATGATCAATACGCCACGCTACAAGCTGAGTTGCAGCATGAGCGCACTGCTTTGCAAGCTGCCCTTGCCGCCGAGCACGCTGCCGAAGAACAGTCCTACACAATCCTCCTATGACATGATAAATGTAGGACCGCTAATGAAATGACTCCGGTAGCTAGCCATGGAGAGAATTCGTGAGAACACTTGAGAGTGGGGAAGGTGAAACGGGAACTGTCAACGAAGCTGTCGACCACCGTAGAATACGTGCAAGTGAGTGTCGTTAGGTCCAAAGGTCACCGGTACTGATGCAACAATAGCATAAACCACGAAGTGCCCAAGTCTCGGCCGCTTAGAAATTCCTAGTAGCCATGAACACGTGAACCTGGTCGCATTGGCACATCAAGCGCGTCGCATGAGCAATGGCACAGCATCATGGGGGCAACTATGAAGGACTCACTGACCACTCACAACCCCAGTGAGTTTCAGCCACTCAGATGTGACCTCCCCATCAGTGCACCGACGTGAACCGCTTTGAGCATGAAACCCGTGGTGATCTGCTTAACTACAGCCATGCGGTTTACTCCACCCAAAGGTGACTGGCTAGAGCTGAAACAGTCTTCACACGTGCATTCATGTACAGAGTTGCCACCCAACTAGGTGCACGTGATGGCACCTGTGTGTCCACCTTCGTGCAAACACCACAAAATGTCCCACACACGTGTTCACCCGAAGAAGTGTCCGCATTTTGTTAGAGCCCTATCATAAGGCTACTAGTCATGATCTGGCTGGTCTCCCATCTTTCGGTGAGGTATGTCAATGTGACTGGATTTGAGTATGTCCTCTGCCTACACACATTGATGATGATCACATGGTTGCAATGCCCACAGCAAACCACCATTCACAACAGGAGTGACGTTTAATTACATCCAACCAGGTTCTCTTTCTGGACAGTCTTCCTCAAGATTCTCCAGTCATTCCTTTCCCACCCACTGTCAACTTCTGAAGCTTAGGGGTGATCGGCTCTTCCTTGGATTTCACAAGAGCAGCCTGGCTCGTTTCGGAATGAAATGGAGAGGGAAACTATATTGTTCCTAGTGACGGTCCTAAGAAAGCTTCACAACCTCTCCAAATGCGGCAGCACCCACAGCTATAATGTACAACAAGACAGATAGGCGAAGGAGTCACTCCTCCTCCTCCTCCTCTCCAACGACCCATCACCACCAATTCAGACGCCAGCTGAGCGGTGACTGCCTAGTCACCTGGACCCCCTTCCCCCGCCCCGCCACCTTTCCGCCTGGGGGAGATGGAGAGATAGGAGGGCACAAGACGGAGCCAAAACCGAAGGAGGTGAAATGCCTCGCACGACCTTTCCTGATGGCGCTGAAGCCAAAACCAGCGCCAGCACCAGCCTAGCGAACCAATGGATGAATTGAGCGGACGAATGGGTGGGCCGCCGAAGTGGGCCACGGACGAGGACGACGCAGCCACAAACCACAAATCGCCCCTGAGTTATCTGTTTGCGTTGCCGTGTGCAGACGGATTGGGGGACTCGAGGTCGCGACTGCGCTCTAACACCACCCCTCGCTCCAGACGCTGCAGACGCTCCACAAGCTTCAGGCGTGGCAGACGGCGCAGAGGTCGCGCAACAGCAAACCGACACCGCGTGCGCCACGGCCAGTGTCGGACCGTGCCACGCGGATGAGTCCACGAATGCTAGTGTGTCCGCACCCAGACCCGACGACGGCGATGGCTCATCGGCATGAACCCGAAGACGGGTCGAGGCTCTGTACAGGAGGGAGACGGCACACGACGTGTGTGTCGCACATGCGTATCGGGGGTTCTCAGTGGCCGAAGCTGAGGCGCCGCGCGCCGCGCCTCGAGCCGCGGGTAGACCTGCCGCTCCCCAGAGAGGAGGCGGACACAGCGGCGGCAGTGGGATCGGAAGAAGACGACGCAGGTCTCCCTTGCTTGACGATGCTACCCGCATCGCCCTTGACGCTGCTGCTGCCGCTGCCACCGAATCCACCGAGGCTGCTCTTTCTGCCGAATTTGGCGTCACGGTTTCCGCGGCCGCGCACCGGGGCCGCATCCTCCATGTACAGCGCGTCGAGCTCCGCCGCCAGAGCCGCCGCCGAATTGACTTGCTGCTCGTTCTCCTGGCGCTCCGGCTCCGCCTCCTCCACGAGCTTGCCGGTGACCGGGTCGCGGAACACGTGCACGGGCGCGGCCGTGAATGCGCCGTCGTCGCTGCTGCTGCCAGTATCTTGGCCGGCGTCGTCGGAGGATGTTGTTCGTTGGGCCGCCAATTGCGTTGCGCCCGACGCGTCGCCCATGGCGGCGCCACCGACGGCGAAGGCGCGCGGCGCGAGGGGCGAAAGGACGAGGGAGGAAGCGAGGATGATGAGGGCCAGGGTTGGGAGGGACAAGGGTGACGCCTTGCGATTGGGTGATGGAGGAGATGGCGGCCGGGCTTGGAGCGGGCACGGTCGCGTGCGCTGTGTCGAGAAGGCGGCACTGCGCCTCTCACCGACGGTGGAGCCGACTGCGGCCATTGCGATAGATGCGTCCTCTCTTCTTCTCCTCAGGAGTTGACGCGTGCTGCCTCTCTCTTGCGTTCAATCACCTTGTCCCCTCTGTTGCTTTGGTGAAGCGAAAGCGATGTAGTAACGCAGTGGTGGCGGAGATGCTCCTGCTGGTGGTGTAGCTGGCCAGCAGCTGCTTTGACTGTTTAGAAGCGGATGTGCAGGCGAGATGTGTGTTAGCGGTGTTGCCTGGAAGTGGAGGAGATGGGAAGTCAGGAGTTGACGGAGATGTGCTGCTTGACGTGAGGAGTGTGGCGCGGTTTTATTGCAAGTGAAGGCTCAGGTTAGGCAGGCGCTCAGCCCTACGTCTCTCGCGCTCGGACCGAAGCGCCCGTCGCCAAGCGGGTGAAACCGCAGGCGCAGTTGGGCCGCGCCGCCTGCGGCGTCGCCTGCGACTGTGACCATGCGGGCGAAACTCCAGCTCGTCGAAAAAGCCCGCGGAAACGTCCGAATGTTGGAAAGCCTGACGCCGGGGGAATGGGCAGATGCGCCAAGTCTGATAGAAAACGTCGCGGCAGGAGGAGGAGAATCGCCATGGCAAGCCATCAAACTGTCGTCGCTTAGCCCAACAATGATCCTGAAATTTCTCCTTTCGGTCTTGAGGAGGAGATGGCCATCCTGCGCAAGTTTGTTTTGCGAACAATTCCGAGAGATGATGACCAAGACTGCAAACGTTTTTCTTTGGGGCAAAACTTCTCCGCGGCGACGACCTGACCAGTCGCCATGACTGGCTACGACGACGACGACAGTATGTATGACAAGAGCCAGATCCAAAAGCTAGTTTTCCAAATAGGTGACGGTCAGCGATGACTGATAAATTGATCTGGCCGGCTCATCTGACCTAAGCCATACTCCGATGTAACATAAGAGCCTCCAGATGTAGGAAGCGATGACGGCGCGATTACAACGGGCGTGCTGTTCTGAAACTTTTCAAATATGCTTTATTCTCTCGCTGATTTGTCATCAGCTCATTAGCACCAAAAATGGTATAGAGAACAGGAACTCCGATCGGACTAGAGGGGAGATAAGACGGCCAGAGCCATCCGCTAAAAAATTCGGAACTCTAAAAAGGTGAGACGGCCAATCAGCCTGGGCGTGAAAACGACCGCCCAACCGTTCAGGTCGGCGTACGGTGCCGACCACCGCTACCAGGGCGGAGCTTCCGATAGGCTAGGAAACCAAGTAGCCTTGGATACTCTTCCTCCAAACGGACCCGACGCATGTGCTACGGACAATGCCCAAACCAGGATTATTTGGTCAATTTATCCTTTTCTTTGGGCAAACTTGTCCAAGGCGATGACCTGACCAGTTTGCGACGATGAGGACAGGTGTAAAAGGCGAGCGACTGTTCCGAAAAATATGTTAAAAAAAATTCAAGGCCAGCAATAGCTCATGGCAAACTCCGCCGGCAAATCTCGTAAGCGCCAAACTTCGACCTGACGTGAGAGACCTACCTGGCACGCCGGCTAAACGGCAAGTTTTTTAAGGGCAGTGTGTATGATAAAATATAATATTATTGTAGATGTTTGAGTCAGACTCATTCCTGCTGAACCCAACTGATTACGTAGAACAGAACAGGAGCTGCGTTCAACCGTCGTGAATGTGTGAAGGCTAGCGCGTGAGTATATAAAAAAGGAGTAGGGCAAACTGTTTTCGAATAAATGACGGCCAGAATTGCCTGGGTGGAAAGATAATGATTCAGCCGTTCAGGTCGGCTTACTTCTGCGACCACCGCTATCAAGGTTGAGCATCCGATAGGCTAGGATTCAGGCAGGTCCAAAACCTCGTCATCTGCCTAAATCCGACATCTCCCATTGAGAAGGAGTAAAAACTATAATTATTTGGTCATTTAATCCTTTTTCTTTTGGGGCAAACTTGTCCGAGGTCATGACCTGGCCAGTCTCCACCATACACAGTAAACGATGTAGACATTGGGGTATGGCGAGCCCCTACTATAAAAATCTACCTTTCAACAATGTGACAGACCAGATTGATCCGTCGACGAAAAGCATCAGCGCTGAGCTCCGACCTAATGTATGTTATGCCGAACGGAAGGTAGATGGTGAACAGGTAGAAGTTGCAAGGAAGAACACGGTTGAACATTTGGGATATTTGACAAATATATAGTTAGCGGTAATTGTGCTTTGATGGAAAGTGTCTAAATGATCAAACACATGTGTGCAAGTGCCGAGTTACAAATGAGACATGGTTGGGGTCGTCGAGTCCATTGTCCATCGACTTGTGTGGAGTCGCGTTGTGAGTAGTCGTATCGAGAAGCTCTCCCGAGGAATCAGGGGGCTTGGAAGATCGACGGCGAAGATGTGAGATGCATCTTTTATAGATCTTGATATTTCTCGATGCGTTGAGAAATTGACCAAAGACCAAATTGATCTCGGGGCCCTGGTTAACGACCAAACCTGACGCGAGGACCCGCATGGCCGAATCCATCAGCGCCGAAGCCCGCATTCGGGCACTGACCAACGCGAGGGCCCTGCGGAAAGCCTCGCGCTCCGCGATAACCGGTCGATGAGCCGGTCCATGGCTCCCCGCCGTCAGAAGAATCCACAGTCGATAACATCCTGTGTAGTCGCCGTGCAACAAACTGCTCATAAAAATTCTGAAACACAAACCAAAGAAAACGACTCGGTTCACTATTCAAACGGAATTGGGTCAATTGCAGCTGCTCGCGAAGCCGCTGACCAGGTCTTGCTGTCGAACAACCTGGTGTAAACGTGTAGCGTGGGCCTCTTTCGAATGAATAAGGTACAAAATCTAGCAGCGAGCTTAGCGAGAAAAACAAATTCAACGATAGACCGGTTAGTTCAATGCAGAACCTATCCCAAATGGCCCGTCAAAGCGTAAACAGCCTCACACGAGTTGAAAACAAAACACATGCCACTGTAAATACACAACAAAAACCCGACAAGCATAAATTTTCATCATTATAATTTTCAAACATGACATGAATGAGTAAAGGGATGAATAGATATATCTTAACTATAAAGTATCGCTCAGATATTATGAGGACGTTTTCAAACATGATGGAAGATTGATAGAAACCACATGAATTTGAAAAATGACCATGTGAACATACATCTTTCACACCATCCTAAGTGACAGTGAAAAACATATATAAATAAAGATATAGAATGGAAAAAAAATGAAAGTGATGATTTAATCTAGATAAGGCTATATACACATGTGAATATATAACATGAATGAAGACATGCATTTACATAGGAATATATCTAGAGATGAAAGAATTGAGATGGGCAAAAGTATAATAATAGATGAAAATAGTGATGAAAATATAGAGGTGCACGTAAATGTACATAAACAACAAGAGAATGTAGAAAAGGATAAGTATATATGTAGAACAAATGCATAATGTATTTACATGCATAACATGAAACTCGATGTAGATAGAGATTTACATATCATTAAAAATATTAAAACTAAATTATTAATGGATGGAATATAGATATACATATATATCTTTTAAAATAGATGAAGATATAGAAAACCGCATCAATATCAACATCAAGATTGCTATCAGTTTGGTTATATGTACATATATATACTTAGAAAAAAATAGTTAATGCACTTAGCAATTCACATTAAAAAAGACATAGAAGAGGATAAATATATACATATACACATACCAATATATACAGATATAAATATATGTAAAAACAAATATAAAAATGCATATAGAGATACAGATACAGATATACATACGTGGAAAGATAAGGATACATAAATTGATACAGACATAGATGAAGAAACACATACAAATACACATATAGATATAGATATCCATATAGATATACATATAGATATAGATATAGATATAGATATAGATATAGATATAGATATAGATATAGATATAGATATAGATATAGATATAGATATAGATATAGATATATATATAGATATAGATATA
>SZWC01019991.1:30548-41252 GCA_023375785.1 Penium margaritaceum
CGTTGCCACAACTCACACCACGACGTCAACCCTACAGCGTTGCACAACTCACACCATGACGTCAACCCTACAGCGTTGCAACAACTCACACCACGACGTCAACCCTACAGCGTTGCCACAACTCACACCACGACGTGAACCCTACAGCGTTGCAACAACTCACACCACGACGTCAACCCTACAGCGTTGCCACAACTCACACCACGACGTCAACCCTACAGCGTTGCAACAACTCACACCATGACGTCAACCCTACAGCGTTGCCACAACTCACACCACGACGTCAACCCTACAGCGTTGGAACAACTCACACCACGACGTCAACCCTACTGCGTTGCCACAACTCACACCACGACGTCAACCCTACAGCGTTGCAACAACTCACACCACGACGTCAACCCTACAGCGTTGCCACAACTCACACCACGACGTCAACCCTACAGCGTTGCCACAACTCACACCACGACGTCAACCCTACAGCGTTGCAACAACTCACACCACGACGTCAACCCTACAGCGTTGCAACAACTCACACCACGACGTCAACCCTACAGCGTTGCCACAACTCACACCACGACGTCAACCCTACAGCGTTGCAACAACTCACACCACGACGTCAACCCTACAGCGTTGCCACAACTCAAACCACGACGTCAACCCTACAGCATTGCAACAACTCACACCACGACGTCAACCCTACAGCGTTGCCACAACTCACACCACGACGTCAACCCTACAGCATTGCAACAACTCACACCACGACGTCAACCCTACAGCGTTGCAACAACTCACACCACGACGTCAACCCTACAGCGTTGCAACAACTCACACCACGACGTCAACCCTACAGCGTTGCAACAACTCACACCACGACGTCAACCCTACAGCGTTGCAACAACTCACACCACGACGTCAACCCTACAGCGTTACCACAACTCACACCACGACGTCAACCCTACAGCGTTGCAACAACTAACACCACGACGTCAACCCTACAGCGTTGCCACAACTCACACCACGACGTCAACCCTACAGCGTTGCAACAACTCACACCACGACGTCAACCCTACAGCGTTGCAACAACTCACACCACGACGTCAACCCTACAGCGTTGCAACAACTCACACCACGACGGCAACCCTACAGCGTTGCCACAACTCACACCACGACGTCTACCCTACAGCGTTGCAGCAACTCACACCACGACGTTAACCCTACAGCGTTGCCACAACTCACACCACGACGTCTACCCTACAGCGTTGCAGCAACTCACACCACGACGTTAACCCTACAGCGTTGCCACAACTCACACCACGACGTCTACCCTACAGCGTTGCAGCAACTCACACCACGACGTTAACCCTACAGCGTTGCCACAACTCACACCACGACGTCTACCCTACAGCGTTGCAGCAACTCACACCACGACGTTAACCCTACAGCGTTGCCACAACTCACACCACGACGTCTACCCTACAGCGTTGCAGCAACTCACACCACGACGTTAACCCTACAGCGTTGCCACAACTCACACCACGACGTCTACCCTACAGCGTTGCAGCAACTCACACCACGACGTTAACCCTACAGCGTTGCCACAACTCACACCACGACGTCTACCCTACAGCGTTGCAGCAACTCACACCACGACGTTAACCCTACAGCGTTGCCACAACTCACACCACGACGTCTACCCTACAGCGTTGCAGCAACTCACACCACGACGTTAACCCTACAGCGTTGCCACAACTCACACCACGACGTCTACCCTACAGCGTTGCAGCAACTCACACCACGACGTTAACCCTACAGCGTTGCCACAACTCACACCACGACGTCTACCCTACAGCGTTGCAGCAACTCACACCACGACGTTAACCCTACAGCGTTGCCACAACTCACACCACGACGTCTACCCTACAGCGTTGCAGCAACTCACACCACGACGTTAACCCTACAGCGTTGCCACAACTCACACCACGACGTCTACCCTACAGCGTTGCAGCAACTCACACCACGACGTTAACCCTACAGCGTTGCCACAACTCACACCACGACGTCTACCCTACAGCGTTGCAGCAACTCACACCACGACGTTAACCCTACAGCGTTGCCACAACTCACACCACGACGTCTACCCTACAGCGTTGCAGCAACTCACACCACGACGTTAACCCTACAGCGTTGCCACAACTCACACCACGACGTCTACCCTACAGCGTTGCAGCAACTCACACCACGACGTTAACCCTACAGCGTTGCCACAACTCACACCACGACGTCTACCCTACAGCGTTGCAGCAACTCACACCACGACGTTAACCCTACAGCGTTGCCACAACTCACACCACGACGTCTACCCTACAGCGTTGCAGCAACTCACACCACGACGTTAACCCTACAGCGTTGCCACAACTCACACCACGACGTCTACCCTACAGCGTTGCAGCAACTCACACCACGACGTTAACCCTACAGCGTTGCCACAACTCACACCACGACGTCTACCCTACAGCGTTGCAGCAACTCACACCACGACGTTAACCCTACAGCGTTGCCACAACTCACACCACGACGTCTACCCTACAGCGTTGCAGCAACTCACACCACGACGTTAACCCTACAGCGTTGCCACAACTCACACCACGACGTCTACCCTACAGCGTTGCAGCAACTCACACCACGACGTTAACCCTACAGCGTTGCCACAACTCACACCACGACGTCTACCCTACAGCGTTGCAGCAACTCACACCACGACGTTAACCCTACAGCGTTGCCACAACTCACACCACGACGTCTACCCTACAGCGTTGCAGCAACTCACACCACGACGTTAACCCTACAGCGTTGCCACAACTCACACCACGACGTCTACCCTACAGCGTTGCAGCAACTCACACCACGACGTTAACCCTACAGCGTTGCCACAACTCACACCACGACGTCTACCCTACAGCGTTGCAGCAACTCACACCACGACGTTAACCCTACAGCGTTGCCACAACTCACACCACGACGTCTACCCTACAGCGTTGCAGCAACTCACACCACGACGTTAACCCTACAGCGTTGCCACAACTCACACCACGACGTCTACCCTACAGCGTTGCAGCAACTCACACCACGACGTTAACCCTACAGCGTTGCCACAACTCACACCACGACGTCTACCCTACAGCGTTGCAGCAACTCACACCACGACGTTAACCCTACAGCGTTGCCACAACTCACACCACGACGTCTACCCTACAGCGTTGCAGCAACTCACACCACGACGTTAACCCTACAGCGTTGCCACAACTCACACCACGACGTCTACCCTACAGCGTTGCAGCAACTCACACCACGACGTTAACCCTACAGCGTTGCCACAACTCACACCACGACGTCTACCCTACAGCGTTGCAGCAACTCACACCACGACGTTAACCCTACAGCGTTGCCACAACTCACACCACGACGTCTACCCTACAGCGTTGCAGCAACTCACACCACGACGTTAACCCTACAGCGTTGCCACAACTCACACCACGACGTCTACCCTACAGCGTTGCAGCAACTCACACCACGACGTTAACCCTACAGCGTTGCCACAACTCACACCACGACGTCTACCCTACAGCGTTGCAGCAACTCACACCACGACGTTAACCCTACAGCGTTGCCACAACTCACACCACGACGTCTACCCTACAGCGTTGCAGCAACTCACACCACGACGTTAACCCTACAGCGTTGCCACAACTCACACCACGACGTCTACCCTACAGCGTTGCAGCAACTCACACCACGACGTTAACCCTACAGCGTTGCCACAACTCACACCACGACGTCTACCCTACAGCGTTGCAACAACTCACACCACGACGTCAACCCTACAGCGTTGCAACAACTCACACCACGACGTCAACCCTACAGCGTTGCCACAACTCACACCACGACGTCAACCCTACAGCGTTGCAACAACTCACACCACGACGTCAACCCTACAGCGTTGCAACAACTCACACCACGACGTCAACCCTACAGCGTTGCAACAACTCACACCACGACGTCAACCCTACAGCGATGCAACAACTCACACCACGACGTCAACCCTACAGCGTTGCCACAACTCACACCACGACGTCAACCCTACAGCGTTGCCACAACTCACACCACGACGTCAACCCTACAGCGTTGCAACAACTCACACCACGACGGTCCAACCTTCTACTATTTTGGCTGCTTGGCCTTCTCCACTTTTTCTCCATTGATGCTTGTGAGGCTTGAGAGAGAGAGAGTGAAGGTAGTGCGGTGAAGTGAATTTAGGCTTGAGAGAGTGAAGGTAGTGCGGTGAAGTGAATTGAGGCGAAGTGAATTGAGGCGAAGTGAATTGAGGTGAAGTGAATTGAGGCGAAGTGAATTGAGGCAAAGTGAATTGAGGCGAAGTGAATTGAGGCGAAGCAAAGGGAGGCAAGATGAAAGTGAACCCAGCTTGCACAAGCGAGCTGTTGCTGCTGCTACTGCTGTTTCTCTTTTCGCTTGTCATTTCATGGAGTGGGATGAGAACAGTGAACCATCTCTCCCTTGCCTGCTCGTGTCACCCTCGCTTCTCTCTCCGCATCTGACTGCAGCGCCGTCCTCGGTGTGCCTGATGTCGACGGAACAAAGACGTCAAATAAAATAACCCCTCGGCGGAGGTGGCGACGTCGGCCGGAGAAGAAAAAGTGTTCCTATTTTTGTTTTCTATTAAATACGTTTTACAAAACGTCTTCGTGTACGTTTCTTCCTTCGGAGCCTTCATCGCAACGAGCTTTGTGAGATCTGCAATCCACCTTGACCTTCTGCCTGTCCCACGCTCGACCATTCTTTTCCCTTCGTATTCCAAGACCGATTTTCGGAGTGGTTCCGGACGTGCGTGGCGTGTGGACGGCACCAAGACGACAAGCAACCACGCGATGGAGGTGGAGAACTTTTTGGCCATTGAGAAGATGAAAGCGTTACTTAGACCGAAGCCCCCAGGGCCATGAGTTTCTTGAGAGAGAAAGTGCAGGCTGCCTTGTCCGTCCGTGCAGTGCTCGACTCTTCCCTCCCTCCCTCCCTTTTCTTTCACAGGACTGACTTCGGAGCGGTCCTGGGTGTGCCTGGCGTGGACGGCACGAAGACGACGAGCAACCACGTGATGGAGGTGGAGACTGTGCTCGGCATCGAGGCCGCGCGGCACTCCATCATGGCGGAGATCAACTACACCATGGGCTCGCACGGCATGACCATCGACGCGCGCCACACCATGCTGCTCGCCGACGTCATGACGTACAAAGTGAGAGGGGAAAAAAATCTGCGTTTTTTTTTTTGCAGACTGTTGAGGAATGATCTTCTCCCTGCCGATGTCATGACATACAAGGTGAGGGAGGGTGAGGCTGCTTTAGGTGGGAGCGACATCCATTGGCACTTGCGCAGGCGAGCACGTCCACGCACACTTCTACTTTCTTAATTCGTGTTTGTATGTGAGCCTCGGCCAACGGCGGGTTTTGTAAAGCAGATCCGACAGTGTTGCCTGCTCCAGCCTGTCCTGGTTAACAAATGTAAGAAGACTGTATATGTGTGTGTGTGTGTGTGTGTGTGTGTGTGTGTGTGTGTGTGTGTGTGTGTGTGTGTGTGTGTGTGTGTGTGTGTGTGTGTACACACACACACACACACACACACACACACACACACACACACACACACACACACACACACACACACACACACACACACACACACACACACACACACACACACACACACACACACACACACACACACACACACACACACACACACACACACACACACACACACACACACACACACACACACACACACACACACACACATACATATGTATATATACATACATATATATGTGTGTGTGTATATATATATGTATATATATATGTATATATATATACACGTATTTAAAAAAAAAGGGGCTCCAGCTAGTACCCTGGAGCCCTTTGTTTTTTAAAACACTTTTTTTCCTATGGCCTCTAACTGGGGCTGGGTTGAACCAGAAAACAAACCGCTCTCGACCTAAAATTGAATCTCAACCTAAAAATGAATCTCAACCGAAAAAGGAATCGCAACCTAGTCCTACACCAGAGCTCAAGGATTCATTCAGCCATTCATGGTTGAGGAGGTCAGCCCTGCCAACCTACGTCAGGTTTCCACTGCGTTTGGATTTCTTCTTCTTTCGTTTTCCGACTAGGAAAACGTAGCAAAACCTGATTTCGATCTCAACCTACCCCTTCCACACATGTAGGTTTGGCGCTGGGAAGAATGTCACAAGCGTCTTTGCAGGAGTCGTTGTGTCGATGTGGACTGCATCATCGTGTGTGTGTCGATGTGGACTGCATCATCGTGTGTGTGTCGATGTGGACTGCATCATCGTGTGTGTGTCGATGTGGACTGCATCATTGTGTGTGTCGATGTGGACTGCATCATCGTGTGTGTGTCGATGTGGACTGCATCATCGTGTGTGTGTCGATGTGGACTGCATCATCGTATGTGTGTCGATGTGGACTGCATCATCGTGTGTGTGTGTCGATGTGGACTGCATCATCGCGTTTGTCGACGATGCTGTCCACGTAGATGTCGCAGCATCGTTCCTGTACATGCAGAACTGCGCCAAAAAAGAGAAAAAGAAAGCAGAGGCAAAGCTGTCTGCTCGGCTCTGCTTTTCGGTGTGTCGTTGCGGCATGCTGTGCTTTTCGGTGTGTCGTCGCGACATGCTGTGCTTTTCGCTGTGTCGTTGCGGCATGCTGTGCTGGCGCAGGGCGAGGTGTTGGGCATCACGCGTTTCGGCATTGCCAAGATGAAGGACTCGGTACTCATGCTTGCGTCGTTTGAAAAAACCACCGACCACCTCTTCGACGCGGCCGTGCATGGCAGAAAAGACGAGATTGAGGGCGTCAGCGAATGCATCATCATGGGCATCCCCATGCCTGTGGGCACGGGGCTCTTCAAGCTCAAGCACAAGTGAGTGGCATGTTAAGTGGCATGGCACGTTGGATGGCACGACACGTTTGATGGCATGACACGTTTGATTGAATGACACGTTTGATTGAATGACACGTTTGATGACATGACACGTTTGATGACATGACACGTTTGATGACATGACACGTTTGATTGAATGACACGTTTGATGACATGACACGTTTGATGACATGACACGTTTGATGACATGACACGTTTGATGACATGACACGTTTGATGACATGACACGTTTGATGACATGACACGTTTGATGACATGACACGTTTGATGACATGACACGTTTGATGGCATGACACGTTTGATGACATGACACGCGTGATGGCATGACACGTTTGATGACATGACATGTTTGATGGAATGGCACGTTTGATGGCACGACATGTTGGACGACATGACATTTTCAACGGCATGACATGATGTATTGTCTGATCGCATGGTGGAATGCAACACCGTCGAAGTTGCCAAGTTTTCAAATGCATTTCCCATCACCAGTGAATGCATCTTCAATCATCACCACACACGTTTCCAATCTTTATCAAATTCCAAACCAACCGTCATAAAATGCATTTCCAATCGTCAAAAAAAGCATTTCCAACTATCCTAAAATTCATTTCCAACCACCATAGATCTGGTTTGCAACCATCATAAAATTAATTTCCAATCATCATCGAATGCATCTGTAGCCATCATCACCATCTTTGAGATGCCCATTTGGCAGATCCAAATCCAACATTCCCTCCCTTCCCCCAAGCTCTCCACTTCCCAACAGACAGTCAGAACAGAAGTGTCCATAGCAGTGGTGCAACTTGTCTCAACAATCGTCAGCCTTGGTCCACTCCACTCCACTCCAACGTTTGCGAATCTCAACCTCCTCGCTGCTCTTCTTGCACTGTCTGACGCACAGCGTCAAACTTCTTGAAACGCTTTGCAAAAGCTGTGTGCCAAAACATGGTTTCCTGTAAAACTGTTCGCAGATCATTCAGAAAAGTTTTGCACTGTCTGAAGTCCTGTACGACGGTTGTCTTTCCCCACCTTCATCCGTCTCGTGCCACGCTGCGCAGGGTGGACCACGTGCCAGTGCTACCGCGGCGGCCGCCTCTCCTTCTGGGCTGATCGAAATCAAAGCGCTCTCTTCGCTGCACCTCGTCACATCCCTCTTGGCCTATGAGCCGCCGTCGCACGAGCGCCGAAAGCGAGCACCCAGCAACTGCAGCTTTTGGATGAGTTGTCATCGCTCTTGTCCAAGGGCAGAAGGGAAAGGGAAGGCAAAACGTGGAAGGTTTTTGGCGCAGCCTTCACTGTCCAGGTTGCTGCCTTCGCGACGGGCAAGCAAAGCTGTGCTGCCACTGGTTCAGCAGGTCGACGCCAAAACGGTATCACCACCACACCACAACGAGCAGACTCTGGAGGATGGCCAAAGCTGCGGCGGCGTGGCAAGCACAGCAACGGCACACAGGCTCTTGCATTGCTGCCCACCACTGCTGCCGTGTGTCTCGCACATCAGTGCAGGGGGAGGGTCATCCATGTGAGCTGGCCAACTGCCGCCAAACCATCGGCAGCAGCAGCTCCGCAGTGGACACTGCCGTCTGTATTGGAACTGCGCAGTCGGCTGTTCAGCATGGGGCACGTCTGTTTTTGGTGCAGCTGCTGGCCCCAAAATGCTGGCCGGCCAAGTGCTTCGGCCTCCCTTGTGAGGGAGGCTGTGCACAGCACAGGCGGCATAGGTGGATGGCTGTCAAGACATCATGAGCTCTGTACAGTCTCAGAAAACCCACTCCTTTCCCCAGCAGTTCATTTCTCTTTCCGAAAAGCACTCATCACAAACGCCAACCAGCGTTCCGCATCTGGCACTGAGGGTGCGGGGGGCCACCACGTGTTGCAGGAGTCACTGTGTGACATTCTATCAAGAGGTAAAAACTGACTCAGGCACATGTGCAAGCGGTTTTCCATAGAGTTGCCGGAATAGCCAGGCACATTGCTCCCACTTTTGGTTCTGGATTCCATTGCAGTGGATAGGTATGAAACACAGCCATAAAACAATCAGGCGCTTCTCGCAGAGACGCTTGTACCCATCTCCCACCGTCGACACTCTTCTCTGCCTCTTCTCTTGCCTGACACTTCACACCGCAGTGTCCGTTACATTTGCCTATGTCTTTAATGCACTAAAGCGAGGGTTGAATTTTACCATAATATCTGGCCATCAACTTGCTTTGGTGTTGGGATGCGGTTGGAATACCCGCTCAGGTCCTTGGTGTGTGTCTGCAACTTCGTTCATTGGAATTTCCAGGATTGAACTTCAGCGAGTGGAAGCGATGACGCACCCCCTCGATCACTTCGCAGCTTTCAGGCTCCTTCATGACACAGCAAATCACACCTTTGAGAAGTGACTGTGTCCATCAGACAGCGACACGATGTACACAGTCTGCCACATACTGCATCCAGTTCCCCAGTGGTAGGATACTGTTGAGGAAGCCATGGAACTTACAGAGTGCGTGGCACATCTCACTCCAAGGTTGCATATGTGTTCGAATTTGGTTTCGAAATTCTCAAATCATGTTGCAACTTGAGACTGTTCGGAAGACAATGAATCTGGTGTCTTCAGAGATGTTCGCCCATTAGGGCAAAGTCGAACTTGCACTTGAGTAGTTGGAAGGACAGTCCTTTTCTAGACTATGCAAGGCGCTGCAGTAATGACCACTGAAATGGAGAGGCACAAGAAATGGATTGCCCTTGCTTGTAAGGAAGATACGTGCACTGAATTAGATAGATGATTTACGTCTTGTCTTTTTTAAGTCTTTTCTTGATGCTGCCTTGACCAGCGATCCTTTTTCCCCGCTGAACTCAATCAGGCCCCATGCATGAACCACCACTTCGCCAGTAGACCTAACAACTTACCCTCTTGTACATTTAGCTCTGCTCTCTTCTGCTGGTGTCCTCCCACAACCAACATTTTCAGCGCCAGCTGTCAAGCATTCACTGGTCCACGTTGGGTGGACATCGTGTACATATGGACAAAATCATGGATGCCGAATGAATGGATGCTGCAAGACCCAAAGTCAGAAGTTAGGTTAGGAGCAAGTCTGTGTGCATAGCACTCGCAGGCCGTAGTCGTCATAGCTCGTGAGATTTTGAAACGTGGTGGCCTGGTTGTTGGCACATTTGAGGATGCCGGTGCCGTTCTCGTACTTGAGCGCCTGCAGCTCTCCAAGACGCATCCAGTGCACAACGGAAAACATCATTCATACTGGACACAAGGAAAACACCATCCATACTGGGCACAAGGAATACACCATCCATACTGGGCACAAGGAAAACACCATCCATACTGGACACAAGGAAAACACCATCCATACTGGGCACAAGGAAAACACCATCCATACTGGACACAAGGAAAACACCATCCATACTGGGCACAAGGAAAACACCATCCATACTGGGCACAAGGAAAACACCATCCATACTGGGCACAAGGAAAACACCATCCATACTGGACACAAGGAAAACACCATCCATACTGGACACAAGGAAAACACCATCCATACTGGGCACAAGGAAAACACCATCCATACTGGGCACAAGGAAAACACCATCCATACTGGGCACAAGGAATACACCATCCATACTGGGCACAAGGAAAACACCATCCATACTGGGCACAAGGAAAACACCATCCATACT
>SZWC01019992.1:3545-14699 GCA_023375785.1 Penium margaritaceum
TGGAGAAGAAGATGTATGCGAAGATGTACAAGGAGAAGAAAACGAAGAAGAAGAGGTCAAGATGTATGGGAACAGGAGGCTCAACAGGGTGCCACCTTCACCCAACTCCTGCCTGCCAACCTCATCCAGATCCCAGCAACATCATGGCCGCACAAGTTCACTTACACGATACCCAAGTCCAGAGGTCGACAGGCCAGATAGCTGCAGGAGCTTGTTGGGCGGACTGGGGGCAAGGGCAGGCCATCTGCTTGACCTTTGCTTGTGTAGTGCTTGTGTAGTGCTTGTGTCGTGGTGCCAGAAGCTTGCAAGTGGCAGCCACAAGAGGAAGGCTTGGTTGATGTCGAGTACTGGTTTCGTCGTGTGTGTTCTGTTTGCGCGAGATCACTGGAACTGTTTCAAGGGCACGCAGCCTCCACTTCATGTCAGCTCTATCACTCCTAGCATCGCTGCCAACCGAATCTTGTGTACAGAGCGAGCAGCTTGCGTGCCTGGCTAACAGCCCCCAAGCATCGCAGCATGAGATGCAGAGCACTAATTCACCTCAGTGGGATGGGTGGAATCAGCCTAGTTCCACTTGTGTAAACCTCAATAAAGGGACATGTGGATCTCCTTGCCTCCTCTTTCATCTACTTCTGTTGGTAGACCATGCTACTGGCCAAATCCATGAGGGTCTCAGAACTACCTGTGACCATTTTCATAACATACCTGTTGAAACGTTCTCCATTGAACAAAATCAGATTTGAGTGAAAAACTGGGATAACTCGTGTGCCTATGTGTTGCAGATTCCTCAGGTGCATTCTTTGGAACATACAGTAAACTACCTATGCCTCAAATCTAGGCAGGAGAAGGGTGTAAGATATCTTACTAGTGAATACACAACTGGAGGGGAAAGCAGGGAAATATTGTTGTGTGTGGGTCGTACACAGCTTACGGTGACCCTTCGGCTCATGTCCATTCACGTGCAGATCCCTGAGACTGGCGACGGTGGCAGAAGGCTGACAGCCGGCGGCGACGGGCGCCCAGAAGACTTCCGTATTGTGTAGACTTGTGCTGCGTCACAACACGTAGGCGTGCAGCCTATCAGGACGTAGATCTCGTCGACGTGGCCGTTCTGGTTCAAACGGCTCGTCGTTCTGACGTGTCTGCAGGGAATTGTGACCAAAACTGTGTTTTTGCCACTGTTTTGTCCTGCTAGAAAATAGCGCCGTTGTGCGCCGCGTGTGTGTGTGCATCCACTAGGTCCGTGGCACTATTTAGGTTGTCCGGACCTCAGTTGTTATCTCTCTCTGCACATTTCAACATTTGCAGCTTCTGACACTTGTGTTTGTGTCCCTAGCCCACCCCTTGCTGTTCTCACCTCCACCTGTGTGTGCTAGTGAGTTAGTAGGCCGGCTTGTACTGCCACGCCAGCGACAGCAGTGCTAGGAAGCTGTCTCTCATAGTATCAGAGCGGCGAGCCAGTGCTCGCACAGCTGCGTAGCAGAGACGCAGCAACCGCAGTGACAGTAAGCGACCGCAGCCGTTGCCTTGAGGAGCAGCAGCAGCAACGCCCCCTGTCTCGGCGAGAGGTCCTGGGAGGACTCACCACCGTTTCCACCNGGCTTGTACTGCCACGCCAGCGACAGCAGTGCTAGGAAGCTGTCTCTCATAGTATCAGAGCGGCGAGCCAGTGCTCGCACAGCTGCGTAGCAGAGACGCAGCAACCGCAGTGACAGTAAGCGACCGCAGCCGTTGCCTTGAGGAGCAGCAGCAGCAACGCCCCCTGTCTCGGCGAGAGGTCCTGGGAGGACTCACCACCGTTTCCACCGTTTTTTAACACATCTGCGACAGTTCCGCGGCCGTTCCGCGGTAACAGCAGCTGTTCCGCGGAAACTCCACGGTGTTCCGCGACGACGAGGTTTCCGCAGCGGACGCCGCAGCTCCGCGACCACAACGGAACCCTGCCGGTGGTCCCGCAGATCTACCGCGGTCGGGCGCGGTGTTCCGAATTCGTCACCCCGCGGTGACGACCCCGCGGCAGTTCCGCGGTGATCCGCGGATCCGCGGCGTCACACCGCAGTAGCTTCGCGGCAGTCCTGGAACACCGCCAGCGGTGCTCCACCGAGCTGGGCGGTCGCGAGTCCGCGGCAGTGCCGCGGCGACACAGCAGTCGGGAGTCGCGGCAGCCCCGCGGTAATCGCGGAACGAACTGATGGGGTGCCCCGACAGTTCGCGGCACTTCACCGCGTTCCGCACCAGCACCACCGCGGTGACCGTTCGCAACCGCGGTGGCTGCTCGCGGCAACCCGTCGCAGCTCCGCAGCTCCGCCGCACCCCTCCGCGCAGCCCATCCGCGGTGATCCGCGGTGCACTTCCGCGGTGAGGTGTACCGCGGAAGGGGTCCGCGGAGTTAGTCCGCGGAGTTTCACGGAGTTGAGGTTCCGCGGTGAGGTGGTCCGCGACAACAAAAAAAAACAAAAAAAAGGGAAAAAGGGGGAAGGAGAGAGAGGGGGAACCAGCCACCATGCTGAAACTCACCCCCTCCAGCGCCACCACCAACGCAGCTGCCGAGGGCAGCACCGTCAGCGGCCAACGCCGGCCGCCGCCATCGTCACCACCGCGGCAGCAGCAGTAGCAGCAGCAGCAGCAGCATCTGCAGCAGCAGCAGCAGTAGCATCAGCAGCAGCAGCAGCGGCAGCAGCAGCGGCAGTAGCCGCAGCCACAACAGCAGCAGCAGCAGCGGCCGCCGAGCCCGACAACATTGGCGCGCCAAGTGCGCACGCTGGCGGACCTACAGGCGGAGAGCCGTGATACCTTGACGAGGCAGGTTGCCAAACTGCAAGATCTGGTCAGGAGCTTACTGCCCCAGCAGCAGCAGCAGCATCCGTCGACTGACCCGAGCGAGGACCACCTCGCCCACGGCGGTAATGCTGATGAAGTCGCGGAGAACCTCTCCGACTTCGGCGAGGAGGGCGAGGAAGAGGTGCTGCGAGCACGCCTCATCCGCTTGGAGGCGCGTCGCAGAGCGCGTGAGGCCAATGCTACCCTCCAGGGCACCAGCTCCAGTACCAACGCTGACCCGAGCTCATCTCGCCGCCCACTGAGCTTTGAGGAGCTGGCTCTGCGGGCCCGCCTGGGTAAGGGGATTGCCTCCTTGATGCTTGGCCCCGCACTCGCTTCGGCCGTTGCCCTGCCGACGGTCGAGCCTCCCAAGTGGTTTGAGTCAGACCCGCCCATCTTTCGGACTGGGAATGACTTCAAGTCCTGGGAACCGCGCTTCCGGATGTGGGCCATGAGCGAGGGAGTCCTTCCCTACTACCTCAACCCAAACCAGGCGTCTGACCCCGCCCAGACACAGATGGCAGTCCGCGCAGCTTTCGGCCTGATGAAGGCCGCCCCGGACTACACCAAGGACTTTAGTCGGTTCCTTGGCGATTAACTGACCGGCTCAGGAGCTGACCCTTGCGCGGCGTGGGCACTGGCCGTCACCCTGTTTGAGGGCGCCACCTTGGCTTTGACGTCCCAGCGTCTCGCCGACTTCAACTCCCTCTGCCAGACCGCTCAGGAGTCTGCAACTGACTACTGGCGTCGGGCGATGCAGCTGTACGAGGAGCTTGGGGACGATGCCCCTACACAATACTCCAC
Organism: Penium margaritaceum; assembly: GCA_023375785.1. Lineage (NCBI taxonomy): Eukaryota > Viridiplantae > Streptophyta > Zygnematophyceae > Desmidiales > Peniaceae > Penium > Penium margaritaceum. The sequence goes on from SZWC01019992.1 coordinate 7,170, forward strand.
CCTCCAGATTATCCTCTACGGCATCCACCCCGACTACGCGCGCGTCTTCAGCAACTTCGACCAGATGCTACTCTGCGACATGGCGAGCGACGGGACCCTGCTGCGCTGGGCCACTCTCCACTTCTTGGATGTCGCCGGCATAGACGTCGCGAAACGCGCTCGCCGCAGCACCGCTTCAGCTGCAGTTGCCGCCGCATCCCCCTCCCCGCCGTCTACAGCAACGGCGGCTCAGACTCAGTGGAAGAAGGGCCACAAAGCGTCGGGTGGAGGTTCCAGCGGCGGGACCAATAGCGGCACCAGCACTAGCAGTGTCACCCGCAACAGCAACGGCAGGAGCAGCAGCAGCGGCGGCGGCAGCAGTAGCAGCAGTGGCTCAGGCAGCACGACGGGACGCCGGCTCGTGTGCTTCAACTGCGGGGGTGACCATCGCTATCCCGACTGCACTCGCCTGACAGGACGCCCACTGGATTGGGCCAAGGTCACCCGTGGGCTGCAGCAGGCGCACGAGGCGCGCATGCGCTAGACGTCCGCTGCGACCGCCCGCTCGGCCGCCACCACCGCAGCCGTCCCAGAGGAACCCGCCTCCACAGCAGGCTCCTCCGCGGATCCTCGCGACCAGGCGCTCGCCGAACGCGACAGGATGATCGCCGAGCTGCACCAGCTTCTCGCCCTGCGCTCATCTCAGGGAGGTGCGAGTGAGTAGCCTTAGTAAAGGGGTCCTACTGCCCGTGGACTGTCTGTGTCGTTGCGTGATGATGCCTGTGGTGGTCCCCATGCCCAGCCGTGTGCGCGTGACGGACCCGATGACGTGTCTTGGTTGCATGCGTCTCATGTACGCTCCGTCGCTCGTCTTGCCGCATCGTCTGCCGAGCAACCCGCTGTCGCGCCTTGTTTCATCGCCGAGTGCCACGTTGCCCCTTGTACACGTGTCACAGATGCCACATGGGTCGTGGACTCTGGTGCCACCCATCACATGACGTGTCGTCGTGACACCTTTGTCGTCTTACATTCCGTCGGCGCTGTTCGCTCTGTCCGCACTGCAGCTGGCCATGAGGTCCCTGTCCAGGGTGTTGGGGTTGTGCAGTTCACTGGGCCCGCTGGTCCCGTATACATCTCCGACGTCCTATTTATCCCTGATCTGGAACTCAGCCTGCTGTCTGTTCGTGCTTGCACCAAAATGGGTCTCGGTGTCATGCACACAACTGTCGATGCTCGCATCTTTGTGCGCGACACCGAGGAGACCGTCCTCAATGGGACGGTCGTCGATGATCTGTATCACATTAATGGGTCTTCTGCGAGTGCACCCCCTTTGTCTCCCTCTTCCGCTGCCCGTGTTTTCGTCACCGGTGCTCTGTCCCCTGAGCACCACCGTCTCCTGCATCGACGTCTTTGTCATGTGCACCTAGGGACTGTCGATAGGCTGATCCGCACTCAGCCTGCTCTCGGTCTTGATGCAGCGTCCTTCGAGGTGCCGCCCACGACCGTCTGTCTAGCCTGTGCTGAGGGAAAAATGCACCGGTCCACATATCCTGCGTCTGTCTCCAGGGCTCGTCGACCCCTGGAGCTTGTCCACTCCGACCTCATGGGCCCGCTCCCTATCGAGTTTCAGGAGGACCGCGGTCGCTACGTCCTGAAGTTGACTGATGACTTCACGCGCATGCGCTGGGTCTACAGCCTGCGTCAGAAGAGCGATGCAGCCGTTGCAGTCCGCATTTGGCTGGTCATGGCCGAATGCTAGTCTCCCCACCGCCTTCAGACCTTTCGCTCGGACCGCGGCGCCGAGTACCTCGGTGACATGGCTCGCTCCTTGACCGAGCTTGGTGTCTTCCACAACCTCTCCGCTCCCGCCACCCCCCAACAGAACGGTGTCTCCGAGCGCTGGAACCGCACCATGGAGGATGCGGTCCGCGCCATGCGCGCCGACAGTGCCATGCCTTAGGCCTTTGCCTTCGAGGGCATGGCATACATGACCTGGGTCTGGAACCGCATTCCCCACGGTCCCCTCCCAGGTCACAGCACGCCCTACGAGTTGTGGTACGGACGTCGCGCGGACCTATGCCTGGCCCGTGTCTGGGGCTCCCTTGCCTGTGTTTGGTTCACACCTGAGCAGCAGGGGAGCAAGCTCTCTCCGCGGGGCCGCCTCTGCGCCTTTGTTGGCGTCGCCCCGCGGTCGAAGGCCTGGCGGTTCTGGGACCCTGAATGCCGCCGCATCGTGGAGTCCCATGACGCTCTCTTCTTCGAGCATCTCGCCTTCCGCGACCTTGCTCGCATCCATGCTCTGCGTGCTGCTCATGTCCCTGGGTGTTCCGGTCCCCATCGTGTGGGGGAGGCTCCTGGCCCGGTTGGCACAGTGCCCTCGGTCAGTGCGGTCACTCCGTCGCTGGCACCCCCGGGGTTGTCCCCAGCGGTTGTGCCCACTGGCACCCCCAGTCCCGCCCCGTCTGTGGCTCGCTCCTCTGCCCCCGACTCTCCGCTCTTGCCCGTGTCCGAGTCTGCGTCCGAGTCTGCCTCCGCGTCTGCGGCTCTGCCTGATCTTACGTCTGCTTCCGCTTCTGAGGCCCAGTCTGACCCTGCGCCCGCATCCGTGTCTGGCTCTGAGCTGTCCCTTACTCCGGCCGCAGATGCGCAGGCGTCTGCCGCAGGCCCGTCCCCAGCTATTGAGGCCACGCCAGCCTCGAGTGGCGCGCCTGCCGTGCGGTCCACACCGGCATGTGAGTCAACAGCGCCCACTGCTCCTGCCCCCTCGGACCCCTACACACGGCACCCGGCGGACGTCTCCGCCCTCGCCCCACACGAAGCGTCGTCAGCGGTGATCCGGGCACAAATGCCCTCGGCCTGAGTGCTCACGGCCTTGTTGAGGTTCACCCTGGCTGTGCCACTGGTGCGGCACTACTTGCTCATGAGCGCGGTCTTGCTCGTGACGCCGCTCAGTCCATGGTGACGGTCGACCCTCCCTCTGCAGCATATGCCCTGGCTACACGGAGTGCACCAATGCTGTCTCCCGATCCTACCAGTCTGCCTGAGGCCTTGTCGGCCCCTGACGCTGAGCAGTGGCGCACTGCCTGCGAGGCTGGGCTTGATGCCATCCGAGAGCACGACGTCTTTGAGCTGGTGGACTTGCCAAAGAACCGCAAGGCCATCAAGGCCAAGTGGGTTCTACGCAAGAAACTCAAGCCAGACGGCACTGTGGAGCGCTACAAAGCGCGCCTGACAGCAAAGAGCTTCTCTCAGGTCCCTGGTGTGGACTTCACCGAGACCTTTGCCCCTGTTGGACGGATGACGACCACACTCACGCTGCTCAGCCAGGTGGCACAGCACGACTGGGAACTCCATCAGATGGATGTCAACAATGCCTTCCTAAACGGGGATCTTGAGGAGGAGATCTACATGGTCTAGCCACCCAGCTTTGAGGATGGTACCGGTCGCGTGTACCGGCTATGGAAGGCCTTGTACGGCCTGAAACAGTCACCTCGCTGTTGGAACCAGGAGATCACCAGCACGCTCTAACGCGCTGGGTACGTTCAGAGTGATGCTGACCCATCCCTGTTCATCTCACAGTCCCCAACACCGCTCGCGGCCATCCTCATCTACGTGGACGATCCTCTGATCGTCTCGCCCGACCTGGGAGCAGTGAACGCTGCCAAGGTTGTTCTTTCCTCGACCTACAAGATGAAAGATCTTGGTGAGGCCTCTGTTTTTTTGGGGATGGAGTTCGTGCGCGACTGTGTTCGTCGCACACTCCGTGTCCATCAGGGACGCTATGCAGAGACTGTGGGGGAACGCTTTGCTGACCTCCTTGATGCCGTCCGCACAGCCTCCACGACCATGACCCCTGAGGGGCAGGCCGCCCTGAAGGTGGATGACCCAGCTGACCTGGGGGAGCCAGTTGATGTGACCCTGTACCTATGAGTCATCGGCTCGCTCATGTACTTGGCCACCACGACACGGCCCGACATTGCCTTCACTGTCAACCTGCTCGCCCAGTTCTCGCAGGCTCCACGCCAGCGAACACTAGAGGCCGCAGTCCGGTGTGTGCGCTACATTTTGTCCACCGCACGCTTCGGCCTGTGCTTTCGCGAGCAGGTGTCCGTTGTGCTCGATGGGTACACAGACAGTGACTGGGCGTGGAGTCCAGATGGCAAGAGCCGCACCGGCTACATCTTCCTCATTGGAGGCACTGCAGTGTCCTGGCGAAGTGGGAAGCAGGGCTGCATCGCACGCAGCACTGCTGAGGCAGGGTATGTTGCCCTAGGCGCCGGTGTAGCGGAATGTGTCTGGCTCGTCTGTCTGTCGCATGAACTGCGTCAATCCATTCCCCCCGTGGTCCTCGAGTGCGACAACATGAGCGCGGAGGCCATCGCCAAGAACTCAGGTGTGTTCCATGCACGCACAAAGCACATCAATGTCGAGCATCACTTCGTGCGTGATCTGGTCGATCGTGGTGGGATCCGAGTCATCCACGTGAGCACTGACAGGCATTGCGCGGATTTTCTGACCAAGGCTCTAGGTCGGTCGAAGTTTCATGCGGCTACTCGTTCCGTTAGACTCTGCCCCACCCCTGTTGCAGGTTGATTCCTCATGTGCCACCCTGCTTGTACTGTGCCTACTGTCTGCAGCGACTGTGCGTTTCCTGTTCTGTACAGCGTTCGTGTCTGCATGTGCATGGACGTGTTTCGCCCTCCAGTCATGGGGGAGTGTTGTTGTGTGTGGGTCGTACACAGCTTACGGTGACCCCTCGGCTCATCTCCATTCACGTGCAGATCCCTGAGACTGGCGACGGTAGCACAAGGCTGACAGCCGGTGGCAACGGGCGCCCAGAAGACTTCCGTATTTTGTAGACTTGTGCTGCGTCACAACATGTAGGCATGCAGCCTATCAGGACGTAGATCTCGTCGACGTGGCCGTTCTGGTTCAAACGGCTCGTCGTTCTGACGTGTCTGCAAGGAATTATGACCAAAACTGTGTTTTTGCCACTGTTTTATCCTACTAGAAAATAGCGCCGTTGTGCGCCGCGTGTGTGTGTGCATCCACTAGGTCCGTGGCACTATTTAAGTTGTCCGGACCTCAGTTGTTATCTCTCTCTGCACATTTCAACATTTGCAGCTTCTGACACTTGTGTTTGTGTCCCTAGCCCACCCCTTGCGATTCTCACCTCCACCTGTGTGTGCTAGTGAGTTAGCTGGCCGGCTTGTACTGCCACGCCAGCGACAGCAGTGCTAGGAAGCTGTCTCTCATAGTATCAGAGCGGCGAGCCAGTGCTCGCACAGCTGCGTAGCAGAGACGCAGCAACCGCAGTGACAGTAAGCGACCGCAGCCGTTGCCTTGAGGAGCAGCAGCAGCACACACAGCACACACAGGTCTACGTGCTGTGACGCAGCACAAGTCTACAAAATACGGAAGTCTTCTGGGCGCCCGTCGCCACCGGCTGTCAGCCTTCTGCTACCGTCGCCAGTCTCAGGGATCTGCACGTGAATGGACATGAGCCGAGGGGTCACCGTAAGCTGTGTACGACCCACACAACAACACTCCCCCATGACTGGAGGGAGAAACACGTCCATGCACATGCAGACACTAACGCTGTACAGAGCAGGAAACACACAGTCGCTGCAGACAGTAGGCACCAGTTGCAATACTCTTGTGAGGCACACTTAAGTGTGCCTCACAAGAGTATTGCAACTGGTGTTCCAGACAAGCTAGTCAAAGCAGAGTCAACCAATCAGCCAAAGTGTACGTAAAGGCCTGATCTATGACCATGTTGTGAGTGTTTATCTCTTCGCTGAATGTGCATGTGACGCCCCTCTGTCGCTCCACAACATAGCGATGCAACCGTCAGATTCTCATCACAATGAATAAATCTCATTTCAAGAAACCTCTCCTCAGGACTCCCAATCTCTGCATGATAACTGCGACCAATGAATCACAGGAGCTGGTGTGAAGGCGTCATGATTGGCAGGGACAAATGAACCGCTTCAGCAAGTGAGGACAGTGACAGCTTGAGGCAGCGATGATGGCAGGTGAGAGGAGCAATTGCCCCAATGGGTCGGCGCATTGAGTTGGACATTCACTTGAACATCGATTTGGTACTCACCAATCCTTCCCATGCCCCTGCTGCTGCAGCTGATGCTTCTCCTCCTCCTGTTGCAGCAACGAGTGTCAGTCCTGCTGCTGCTGCTGCTGCTACTGCTGCTGCTTTTGCTGCTCTTCTGCAACTGCTGCTGCTGCTGCTGCTGCTGCTGCTGCTGCTGCTGCTGCTGCTGCTGCTGCTGCTGCTGCGGCGGCGGCGGAGGCGGCGGCTTCTGCTGCTACTGCTGCTTCTGCTGCTGCTGCCGTTTCTGCTTCTGCTTCTGCGGCTGCGGCTGCTGCTGCTGCTGCTGCTGCTACTCCTGTTGCTGCTGCTGATTCTGCTGCTGCTGCTGCTGCTGCTGCTGTTGCTACTGCCGCCGCTGCTCCTGCCAAAGAAGCTGGTGTGCTTGCTGTTGCCCATATGACGGCAACCCACAGCATGGGCCCAATTGAGATCGAAATTTCAGAATGCCAAGTCCTTAAAGTGGACGTCTTTCACGTACTGTTCCGCCTGCACTGCTGGCAACCACCGGCATGGGCCCAAATGAGCATACAATCCGAAGACTCTCTGCAATGCGGCTTCAAATCAAAACACTCTTCCGCCTGCACCTCTGGCAACCACCAGCATGGGCGCGACTGGTGCGAGCCGCGGGTTGACAGGCTGGTTGTAAGATGGCTTCTCGTCTGCCGTTCTGAACACGACATCTCGTTTGCTCTACGTACGGGGCCTCGTTCGCCCTTCCATACGCTGCTGCTCCTTTGCTGCTCTATACACAACCTTTTATGTTCCTCACTCCTTCCCATTTTTGTTTCCTCCTCGTGCTGACGTCGTGGCTCCTGCTCCTGCTCTGGCCCCTTATCCTGCATCAGGCTGCTGCGATGCGCAGAAGAAAGAAACACGATTGGTGCTGCTCAACAAAGAACCACAGCTGCTTTGGGCTGCTGCTCCAGCAATGTCCGTGTGCAAGGCTGAAGTGGGAGGCCAGCCGCAAGTTCAGAGCAACTATCCGTAAGAGAATTCGACAAGGCGAGCCTCGCCCATCCTGAGGTCTCAGGTGTCCCGAGTCAGGACACCTGGTTATCCCGGCCCCCACGCCTTGGCTCCTGCTGTAGCCCCTGTTCCGGTTCTGTCTGCTGCTGCCTTTGCTGCTCCACGAAATTCGCTGCTGGTTCGAGCTGCTCCTCCAGCGACGCCAGCGTGCGCTCGAGCGAAGCAATCCGCGAGTTCAGAACAGCGATTCGTGATAGAGCAGCCGCTTCTGCACCATGAAATCGATGTGCCAAAAAGAGAAACAGCCGTGAATGAGGAAACTGTTCATGTGACATGAATGAGGAGATTGTTTGTGACATAAACAAGGAAGTTGTGCATGGGTGTGGAAAAGCAAAAGACTGAAAAGGATATGCAAGAAGACAATGCAATTTGCGACACAAACTTTCCAAGCTCTCAGGTTTCTCCTCCTCAACCCC
>SZWC01019992.1:23109-36127 GCA_023375785.1 Penium margaritaceum
AGGAGGCCGCGGACAAGGCCGTGGACAGGGTCGCGGTCGCGGCAATGGGCCCGGCCGTGGTAACGGACAGGGCCGTGGGGCGGGTTTTCCCCACCCCTGAGTGACGTCAGTGGGGACCACTCAGGGGTAAAACTGGATCACGAGTGTGAGTTCATGTTTTCAAACGAGGATGTTAAACAATTTGAGTTTTTGACGAGTTCAAATTTCTCTGTTGTTTTCTCCCCTCTCATTGAACCTCATTCTGCACTTGCTGATCGACATTGTACACTAAATCTTGCATCACCAGACGAGATGCATGACCAAACCTGCTTAGTGGTGGCGACACCAACCACTATGCAAGAGTTGTGTAATACAGTGATTGAAGCAAACGCCCTCAAAGCGATGAGTTCAAACACATTCGCAGTACCTTTAGTCGACGATTTCGACCCAGTCAAATTTAAAGACTGGAAGGTACTGGCCGAATTCATACGTGCCCACAAGATGTGGACTCGAGTGGGTGAATCATGGGAGTTGCGACGCCCGTTGTACAGATTCCGTGGTCATCACAAACTCGGCTTACCGTCGTCGAGTCTGTTCACTCGGAAGAGATGAGGCAACATGACGATGCAGTTCAAAGGACACCTAGCTGGTGCTCCCGTGAACGTACTTGCTGACACTCGAGGGACGACTCTTTTGTTAGCCTTGGCTTTACCCGTCAGGTTGGCCTGAAGTACGAGCCATCGAATGGCGGAGTTGTTGTCGGTGACAACCGTACGGTACCCGTGATCGGTACTTGTAAAGCAAAAATTTGTATTCAAGGGTACACACAGAGTGTCACGTTGAAGGTACTCAACCTTCTTGACCCGTTTGACGTGGTGCTAGGCGATCCCTGGCTCCGTGACAACAAGGCTCTAATGTGCTTTGAATCAAAGCGTTTGATCCTCCGAAAAGGACAATGCCGCGTTACGTTGATTCCGAGTATGGAATTATCACCGACCCGACTCAAAGTCCATGCTAGCTTATCTGCAATGCAGGTCAAGAGACGTATTCAACGAGGTTTTCGATACTTCTTGGCTCAGCTGCAGAAAGTGGAGGACGACGTGACGGAAGACACGCCACAAGAGATCAGGTCTCTATTGGCGGAGTTCTCGGATGTATTCCAAGACCCACCGGCTGGGCTTCCACCAAAAAGACACATGGGCGACACGATTCCGCTACAACCGGAGGCGACTCCTCCGTTCAGACCCATGTATCGCCTTAGTCCAGCAGAAAGGCGAGAGGCCGAACGCCAAATCAAAGAGTACCTTGCAAAAGGATGGATCGAGCCAAGTAGCTCGCCGTACGGTGCGCCGATCCTTTTTGTGAACAAAAAGGATGGTGGTTTACGCATGTGCGTAGATTACCGGGCGTTGAACAAGCTGACGGTGAAAAATCGATTCNTGGATTTGTCTCAAGGGTACCATCAAATCCGCATCACGGAAGATGATGTGCCCAAAACCGCGTTTCGAACGCACATGGGACACTATCAGTTCCGAGTGTTATGCTTCGGGCTTACGAATGCCCCGGCAACCTTCCAAGGAGAAATGAACCGAACGTTCGCCAAGCAACTCGGAAAGTTTGTCTTGGTTTACCTGGATGACATCCTGGTTTTCTCCAAATTAATGGAAGAGCACATAGAACATCTGCGCGAAGTTCTCACAATCCTTCGGGAGCAGAAGTTCTATGCGAAAGTGAGCAAGTGCAAGTTTGCACAAGATGAGCTCGAATACCTTGGACACATCGTTGGCAAGGACGGTATCCGCGTCGACCCACGAAAAGTCCAAGCCGTTGTGGACTGGCCACGCCCCGAAAATGTTGGGCAGATTCGGTCTTTCCTCGGCCTTGCAAACTACTTTCGACAATTTATGCAAGGGTATTCGACCCTGGTAGCACCGCTAACCAGGCTCACGTGAAAAGACGTGCGTTGGGAATGGACATCTGATTGTGAGAACGATTTTCTCAAAGTCAAAGAGCTTCTCTCCACGGCGCTCGTCCTAGCTCTTCCGGATCCATCACAACCGTGGGAGGTTCGATGTGATGCGTCGGTAGTTGGACTTGGAGCCGTCCTCATGCAGAATGGTCACCCAGTTGCGTATGAGAGCCGGAAGCTCATACCCGCAGAAACGCGGTACACGACTGGGGATCAAGAGCTCCTTGCGGTAGTACACGCTTTCAAGATGTGGCGTTGCTACCTTGAGGGTGCTGAAGGGGGTGTGACGGTCGTGACCGACCATAATCAATTGGTGTTTTTCCAAACGCAACCGAACCTGTCAAGACGACAGGCGTGTTGGAGCGAATACCTGAGTTGATTCTCGTTCACATGGGAATATCGGCCAGGACGCATCAATGTGGCCGATCCACTAAGCCGACAGCCTGTGGAATTTAAAGCAACCACCGAGATTAGTGGGTGTTTTATGGACATTGCAACAGCAACCGTACAACCATCAGATCCCCCTGCACCTCCGCGTCAACCACCACGAGAGATTATCCATTACAACGGTTTTGTAAACAGGATCCGGATGGGATACTGTGTGGATTCTTGGCTTCAAGACTCTCGATATCTGGACAAGTACGGCTTGGTGGAGATCGCAGGAATCTTCTGGCACGGAGAACAAGTTGTTGTGCCAAACTTGGGAGACCTTCGAGCAAAGGTTATCTCCCAGTTCCACGACCCGCCGGTCGCAGGTCACGTGGGACCCCGAAAGACCGGACAGGCACTCTCGGACCACTATTGGTGGCCAGGGTGGAGTGTCGATGTCCGTAAGTATTGCATGACATGCGACCCATGTCTTCGGAATAAGGCTAGTAACAAGAAGCCTGCNCGAGATCGAAAATTTGCTAGTAAGTTCTGGCAAAAGATGCACGAGTACTTCGGCAGCGAGTCGCAAATTTCAACAGTGTTACACCCTCAAACGGATGGTCAAACAGAGCGCATTAATCGCACTCTGGAGCAGATGCTCCGCATGTACGTGGACCCTGCCATGTATGATTGGGACGAATTCCTAGCGCCGGCAGAGTTTGCGGTGAACAACTCGGTGAACGAGTCCACACAATTCACACCGTTCGTGTTGAACAGTGGTCGGCATCCAGTGGTACCCTCTTCATTGGTGAAGAGTGGGAGTACAGGAGGGCAGGTTCCTTCCGCTCAAGCCTTTGCCGAGCGCATCGACTCCTTGTTACAGGAGGCGAAGGGTCACCTTCAAGCAGCTCGGCAGTGACAAAAGGCATATGCTGACAAAGGTCGCCGGAAGGTGTCGTTTGACATCAGTGGCAAAGTGCTGCTTAGCACTAAAAACCTTCGGTTGAAGTCGCCAGGGGCAAGAAAACTTCTACCGAAGTGGATTGGGCCGTTTCCCATTGTGGCACGTATCGGGCCAGTGGCATACCGATTGCTACTTCCGTCGAGTATGAAGATACATGACGTGTTTCATGTGAGCCTGCTGGCTCCATACACGGCAGAAGGAACCGTTCAGCCACCGCCAGCAGTCCTGGCTGCCGACGGCCAATACGAGGTCCTTCGCCTACTCCAGCACCGAGAGCGTACTCTTCGGTCGCGCGTTGTCAGGGAGTACCTCGTTCATTGGGCCGGTTGTGGACCTGAACATAATTCATGGGAGCCCGAATCTCGGTTGCCCACAGGGGTGGTCAACGAGTACTGGAGCGAGCTTGCAGCTCGCACAGATCGACGCGTGGCAGGAGGTACCACCTAAACGCGGGCAAAGTGAACAACATTCCCACAGGGCAGCATTCATGGACAGCAACCATAGGAGGTTGGGGACGCCCAACATAATTGTCGCGCGGACGCTCCAGCCTAAAGGGGGGAGGCCGCTAGCCGTGTTGACCTACAAGCTGCAGCTTAGGTCTAAGTACCATGCACGTGTTCATGTTTAGATGGTGATTGAAATTATTAATTTTGTTTCACAATGTTGATGACTCACTGATTGACAATCCTTCTTGTTGTTCATGAACCGAGACGGTTCATAATAAGTGGGGAGGAATGTAGCGGGAGGGCCGGTTCGGCCCTCCCTCCTCGCTGATGAGAGGGGTGGTTGCGCACCACCCCTCGCGTCAGCGAGGGCTGGCCGGCGGCCAGCAATTCGCTGGCCGTCGGCCAGCTCGCTGCCGGCCGGCTGGACGGCCGGCGGCCGGCCAGCCGCCAGCCGCCGATCGCGGCCTCAGCCGGATCGGCGGCTGAGAGGCCACGAGGGCCTCGAGGGCGAGGCCTCGTGGCCTCGTGCCCTCTTCCCCCCTCGCCCTCCTTGCAAACGAGCAAGAGAGGACGAGGGATAGGGGGAGCGAGGGGGAGGTGGATATAGCTGGCGTGAAATCGCCAGCGTGCCTCGCACGCGATGATTTCGCGTCAGAACGACAAAACGAAACTCGAAGTTCGTTTATGACGAACTTCGACGTAAAAAAAATGGAATAACTCGTGCGAACACACGAGTTCGAGGTAAAAACCCCCGGTTTGGGTCCCAAAACCAGGGGTTTGGTTAAAAACGGAAATGGGCCTCCGGAGACTCGAAATATTCGAGTCTCCCTGCTCTGGGTCGTTGATGACGATTGCCCCTCAGTCTCGTGAAGGGGGTAAACCCCTGACGCGGACTGAGAACGCCATTATGCGAACTCCGACGACGACTTCAGAGCAGGAGGTGGAGATCCAGCCCGTTACATTGCGAGGCAGAACACGATTTAGAATTTGGGACACTTGAGCAATTTATAATTAGCAGCAAGTGTAATTCGATGGCAAGTGTCCAAATGATCGAACATATATGTACAAATGTCAAGTTACGAATGAGGTATAGTCGGGGTCGTTCGGTCGATTGTCGAGCGACGCGTGCAAAGTCGCTTCGTGAGTGGTCGGATCCGAGAAGGTCCGCCGAGAAGTCGGGAGTCTTCGAGAATCGACGGTGAAGATGTGAGATGCATCTTCATAAATCCAGATTCGTCTCGATGAGTCGAGAAGTCGGCCGAAAGGTCGTGATACTTCTGTCCATAGGTTCGCGAAATTGGTCAAAGCTGTTGGAAGGTTCGCGAATACCCAGTGAGGGCGGGGCATTTGGCCAGTTTTCCCTTGACCGTCGGAGTGAATATCGCTGTCTTCGCGACGCGATGGGCTGTTTGTGTAATAGCAAAAATGCCCATTCAAGAAGATTAGGGACTCGTGCACGTCTGGTACATAACACTTCCCCCCCTTTTTAGCTGGACGTCCCGGTGCGCGTTGAATGTGGCCTGGTGACGGCGGTTATAGCTGTCGATGAGATGATCGACATCTCCGAAGTTGTCGTAGGGATCCTAGCTGTTATGCGCAGCGATGTAGCCGTGCCACTTGACGTGATATCCTGTCGTCTTGCCCCGTCGTTGACTACCGAAGATGTCCTCGATGACGTACTCCGTGTCTTCGTCCACTTGAATAGGAGGCGGAGGAGGGACATCTCTGCTAGGGAAGTTCTCTGTGGGTTCTCAGTACTACTTGAGTCTGTTGACATGGAACATCGGATGAACTTGCATAGTGTCGGGGAGTTTGAGTAGCGCAACCACAGGGGTTTGCATGCGCTCGATCTCAAACGGTCCAAACCATCGAGGTTTGAGCTTTGAATAGTCGGCTCTGCGGAGTTTGATGTTTGCAGAGTTGAGGAGGACTCGGTTGCTAGCGGCAAATGCGTCGTCATTGCGATGTCGGTTAGCTTCCCGCTTCATCGTTGCTTGTGTCTTCGCAAGTGTTTGTAATGTTTCCTCCTAGATGGTGGTGAAGTCTCGGCGTTGAACGTCAACCGCAGGATTGTTGATGCGACTTTGTAATCCAGCTCGTGTGGTGGACAGTTTGCCATAGACCATATCAAATGGAGTTTTACCCGTTGCGGTGGAAACTGCCGAATTACATGCAATTTCGGCGGTTGGGAGTTTTTGTGCCCAATCCGTCCTGTGAGGTTCGCATAGTGTTCGGAGCAGTTGTTCGAGCGTCTAATTGGTTTGTTCGATTTGTCCGGCGGTTTGAGGATGAAATATTTTCGAAAGGTGAATTATGTTGCCGTAGCGATTCATCAGTCCGTGCCAGAAACGGCTCGTGAATCGACAGTCTCTATCGCCCGTTATGGTTCTCGTTACGCTATGTAGCGGCACGATGTTTGTTAGAAACAGTCGTGCTGTTCCCTTGGCGGTGACGGTGGTCGTCGTCGGGATGAAGTCGGACATTTTGGAAAACAAGTCGACAACCACGAGGATTGCGTCATATCCCTTGGGTGTGATTGGTAATCCTGTGAAAAAGACCATTAAGATATGTGCCCATGGTTCCGTCGGAACAGGGAGCAGTTGCAGAAGTCCGGGTAGCCTCGTGCGACGTGGTTTTTGTCGCTGACATGTGTCGCGGGTTTTGCAAAACTTGGCCACGTCGGATTGCATCTTATCCCACCAATAGTTTTTTGCCAGCTTCTTCAACGTCTTGTCCTCTCCAAAGTGTCCACCTGGTCCGGTGTCGTGGCACTCTTCGAGCAGCATACGGCGAAGTTTGTCGTTCTGGGGAATGACCACTTGGTGAGTGAAGCGTCGTTGCCAGTAGGGTGCGTCGAACCAGAATTTTACTTCATCATATCCGACATGTTGGTCGTAGCCTCATGCGAACATTCGCTCGAGGTATGCGTCTTGATGTACCTATAGCATTGCCACGTCAGCCCTAAAATGTGGTCGGCGGCTAAGTGTATCTGCCGGATTAACTTTGCCTGGCCGGTACTTGATATCGTCGTCGAACCATCCATCAGTAAGGAACTCCATCCATCAGGTTTGACGTCGACTGAGATGAGGCTGCGTCTTCAAATATTTTAACGCGTGGTGGTCAGTGCGCATGATGCTTCAGCGACACTCCAGATAGCGTCGCCATGACTTAAATGCGTGCACGGCCGCCATCATCTCTTTCTCGTGTGTTGTGTAGTTGAGTTCCGGTCCTTGCAGTTTTTGAGGCATGTAGGCGACTGGTTGTTCGCTGCTGCCATGGTCCTACAGAAGGACTTCGCCAATGGCTTGGTCTGATGCGTCTGTGGCCATGATGTAGTCGACCGTTGGATCGGCTAATCGTAGGGCTTGCGCCGAGATCAGAGCGTTCCGCAAAGTGGTGAACACTCCTTGTTCACAATCTCCCCACCGCCACTCGTTTTCTTTTCCACTAAGGTCGGAAAGAGGCGCTGACACTCAGACGTAGTCTCGTACAAATTCCCGGTAGTAATCGAAGAATCCAAGGAAAACTTGAATTTCTCGAAGGTTGGTCGGTGTCGGCAATTCAACGTTTGCTAACACTTTTTTTGGATCCATGGTGATCCGTCCACAGTTGATGACGTGGCCCAAAAACTCGATTGAACGACGACCGAAGTCGCATGTTGAGAGTTTTCCGAAAAGATTCTCTCGTTGTAGAACTCTGAGGACTTTTCGAAGATGTCCATCGTGCTCCTCCGGGGTGCGGATATACACCTGAATGTCGTCGAGGTACACCATGACAAATCCGTCAAGGTACGTGCGAAAATGGTGTTCACTGCCGCCATAAATATTTCTGGGGTAGTTGTGAGTCCAAACGGCATGACCGTGAACTCGAAGTGTCCATAGCGGGTTCAGAACACCGTCTCCTCGATGTTGGCGTTTGCCACGCGTATCTGGTGATAAGGACTGCATAACTCAATTTTGCTGAAAATTCTAGCCCCTCGGAGTTGGTTGAAAAGTTATTCTGCTCGGGGGAGAGGGTAGAGGTTCTTGATGGTAGCATCGTTCAACGCTTGATAGTCCATGCACATCTGCTTCTCACCAATTTTCTTTTTTGCGAAAGTACTGGTGCAGCGTATGGTGACATGGATGGGCGGATGAACCCCTGAACGAGCATCTTGTTGAGCTACCTTTTCAGCTCGGTCAGCTCGTGATCGCTCATCCGATAGGCCCCTCGAACCGTAGGTCTGCTGCCCGGCTTCAGTTCGATGCGGTGGTCGATGCCACGTTGAGGAGGTAAGATTCATTAGAGTTCGTTGGAGAAGACCTTCGCAAACTCCTGGATGAGTGGTGCGAACTCTTCAGGTACCATTGTGAACTTTGTCGATGCTGATGAGGTTGATGAGGCTGACAATGAGTCAGGTGCTGCCACTTCCGTTTCTCCCATTGGCTCGAGATGCATGAGCCATGCACAAGCTCCTCGTTGTATACAATGCTTGGCCACTTTGAGTGGTATCGGCTGCACCGGTTGTCGCTTTTCGGCTTCCACGACTTCCTCTTCTCCTTCCACCTCTGTTGCTTCCAGTGTCGGCTTTCGTCCTGCACGCAGAAGTTATGCTTTGACACCGTCGATCTTCACGTAGACATCGTCGCTATTCCAGTTGACCTACGGATTGTGCCGGTACAGGAAATCTCGTCCAAGGATGATTTTGTGATAGCTCAATGGACAAGACCTCCAAACTGCTACATCCCGTAGATCTCCCACTTGTAGTCGTAGTAGTTCTCGAAGTCTCGTATCTGCAATCTCCCATTGACAGTTTTTCCCTCAAACTCCCCTCGTTCGGCCTGCAAACCTAGCTTGCAAACCATGTTGTTGCTTAGGAAGTTGTGGACCTCCTCCTTCCAATAGTGTCGGCACCATTCTGCGACTGTTGCATCCTCGAGGGTGAACTTTTAGCAATATCGCCGATGGGTCGTCCTTGTACCCCTCGTTGAACTTTGCGATCTCAAAAATCCTATGCGGCAATGTAGGCCGTTCAGATCGGCGATCGTTCGGCACAGATCGCTCCTTGCGGACAAGAGTTGTGCCTTTTACTCCTGTCTTTTGCCATTTCTCGACTCAGTTTTTTACGACTCCCTCCCTTTTTGGCCTGCTGCTTGCTCCGACAGTTGCGAGCGATGTGTCCGACTTTTCTGCAGTTGTCACAAGTTCGCGTGTCTCTCTGGTCAATGGTGTCCACTTCCATCAAAGTCAAGGAGTCCGCCGTTTGTTTTTTTTCCATTTCCACGATGATTGTGATTAGGAGGTTGCCAACCGTAGGATTTCTGAATCCGAGCGTTGTAGTCGGTACTGTCGATTCTTTCTGCTGCTGCGATCATCCACGACAGGTCATTTTTTATGCCAAAAATAGCGATTGCTTGCCAGATATCTTGCTTGAGGCCGCTATTGTAGTGGAAATGGAGTTCGTCGGGGGCGATGTTTGCTATGGTGATGATCTTGCGGAATCTCCATGTGTACTCCGTCACGCTGGACTGGTGATGTAGACGTTGGAGCTTGTACCGTGCATAGGGTATCTCGTTTAGACGTCCAAAGCGTATGAGCATTGCGCGTCCACCTGTTCCAATAACTCAACGTCGCGATGGAGGCTCTTTGAAATGCAAGCGCACGTGAAGCGGTGCTCATCGAGGCTATTGGCAGGGACGACCGGTTTGTCGCCATTGGGTCAGCGACCGGATTGGTTGTCCAAGCTAAAGGGGTCGTTCCAGTTGCCGCATAGCCTGCCAAGCTAGCATTCACTGTCGCTTCAGGGTATGCATGCAACTGCACGTTCTACTTCTCCATCGCCGAAGTCGTCGCCAAAGACCCGCTGCTGGTCGTTGATTGCGCTTGCTCGCTTCACGTCATAGTCGCGAAGTCTGCAAAGTCTTGACGTGCGAGATGCACTGACGGCTTGTGCGAGGTAGTCCTCCGGATGGGTAAAATAGTCGAGTGCCTCCCTAGCACCGCTGCACTCTAATACCAGTGTTATGTAGAACGGAGCATAGATGGTGAACAGGTAGAAGTTTTGAGGTACAACACGATTTAGAATTTGGGGAATTTGAGCAATTTATAATTAGCGGTAAGTGTACTTCGATGACAAGTGTCGAAATGATCGAAAATATATATGCAAGTGTCGAGTTACAACCGGTGATGATTTTGTGGAAACGTTGTGTGAACTTTGTCATGCTGGATTGCTGAAATAGCCATTCACAGGTGTACCATGCATTGGACTTTCGGTTCAGCTTTCTAAAATATGCAAGGATGACACACAGAAATTCATTCTTGTTCTTGGTGGAGTCAACATATCTTCCCATGTTGGATTGATTTGCGTGAGAGATAGAACGCAAGCGACGGATGACATGACAGTGGTCATGCGAGCCATTCATTGGACTCCACATGTCTCCTCTTGTCATATGATGTCATTTTGAGAATAATGATATCCATCAAGCCAAAGGTCTTCCTCATATGGGAGTTCCCTCCACCACGACAATACTTGTGGATTTGGGGTGGCCAGTTGTTTGATTCGTGCATCCAAGCATTATATCTAGCAATTTTCATACAGTCTAGCAGAGAGTGTGTCCCTTTTTCTTGGTGAGTAATGTTTCCCATGTACATGCATTTCATGGCTCCTCTATACTCGCGGCACGATTTAGGAGCAGATGGATGTTAAGGCTCTCGAGTCTCGACAGGTTTTGTTACCGGTCATCATTAATGGAAGTGTTTCGGCCGGTGTATGTTCTCATCATGCGACGTGTCATCCAAACAGGCAGCGGTGGAGGCTAGGAATTCACCTAGCCTAACGGGTTCATCACTAGACTGCCCGTTGGAGCTATGAAGGCTGTCATTGTTGTTTTCAAGGTAGCCTTTAGAGTGTCATGAATCCCTTGTTTCTTCTCCTCCTTCGCAAAGCATTTCACCAGGTTAGAGTTGCTTGTCATCGAGTATCTTACTTCCTATACCATCGTTGTGAGTTTTACAAAATATTGGATGGTGGAGTTACTCAAAAGACTAATGTGAGGTTGTTTCCTATGTGTGAAGTTGTTGGTCATTTCACTAGAATTGTTGAGATTTTATGCTAAGTGTTACGCAAAGTGGAACATGGATAGATGATTTTTAATCGAAAGTGAGTGTACTTTGATAAGAAGTATCAGAATTGTCAAGCACGGACATACATTAACGTGACAAAGAATGATGGTCTTTGTTGCAATGCAACACTCTGTCGTGTGAGGTTGTTTGAAGAAACTATACCAAGAAATGGATGTGGGGTTCTTGAATGTCAAGGGGTGTCTTTCTCAATGTTAAGTGTCATGGAGAAGGCGGCTTAATATTACCAAACGGTCGATACATTTTGTGACATCTCTGTTGATACTTCTAGAAAGCGGTCGAACGTGTCAAATCCATATGGAATAGAACACCGAAGGTCGCAGAAGTTGGCAAAAATTCCCTTGGCCATTTGACGTAAAACGCCAAAGGACGACGTGGAGTGTGCCACAAATGTAAGGACAGAAACACCCAAGCAGGGAGTTGCGTGTAGTCTTGTATGCCAACGATGCTATAGTTGTAAGGGTTTTTATTGTTTGGACATCATTGATACAAAAAAGGACATATTCGAGGGCATTTTCCACGATTAAAGTCATCCCTCTCCCCTCTTGCATCCATCTGCTTTGATACCAAGTGTTATGCACAGCGGAACGTAAGTAGTTAAGAGGTCGAAGCTGTAGAATAGAACTCAATTTGGGAAAATAAGACACTCACGCAATTCAGAATCAAGATTAAGGTTATTTCAATGATAAGCGTCGGAAATGTAGGGCGCATATATATGGGTAACAGGAGAGAATTGAAGTACACTTGGGGTCTTAGACACTCGAGCAAGGTGTTACGTCCAAATTTGCATCATGAGTGGGGGATTTTATAGACCCTACTCATTAGGTAGGTGGGATCATTACTATGAAGGTACGTCTTTATAGAAGTCAAGCGCCACCAGGAAGTTGACATTGCAAGTGGAAACGTAGATATTGTATACCCTACTGATATTTAAATTCGATTATAGTTATTTTTTTGCTGTTTTGTTTTTTTCAACGAAAACATTTCGCCGTCTAATGTTTAGGGTGCACCTAAATAATTCCAACTTTCCCTTCCTGGGATTTCCATCCTACATTGTCTAAAAAAATTACTTCGCACGTGATTTTTTTCATGCGTGGGTCACAAGTTTGCCTCGTATTTGGCTCGTACACCGGAGGTGGATGGCAGAATCACCGTGTCAGAGATGTCAAGCCTGTCTGACACGCGATGTTGCACGCAAATCGGGGCGACGCACTGGTCTGATGACGCGATTGCGCACTTTCGTAGATCTCGAGCACGTTCGACGACGAATTTAAGGAGCACGATTTTTCGTTGAACAAATGTTAAAGTACCACCTAAATAATTTCATAGTGCAAAACCGTGGTCGAAATTAAAGATTCCATAATTAGCAAAATCTCAATGATCAAAATTAAAGATCAGTAGGGTATGGTGATTCTGTCAATCATTCTGGAAAGTGGTAGACGTTTCACAAACTTCTGGAATAGAATGTCGAGATACAAAGCACTTGGCTAAGAAGCACACGGCTAATCCAAATCATAATTTGGAAGTGGGCGTTCCATGGGCCACAAGTCTAATGATAGAAATGGTTGCTTACGGTGTATAGGAACTCACGTAAGTCTACAGCCATAGACCTTTTCTCTTCATTCAATAGCCTACGAGGCTGGTTCACACCCGACAAAGCTCGACATGATAGGAAGTACATGAAACATTATCTGTGGTGGAGACTACAGTTTAAACTATGATATTTGAAAGGAGTATTGGATATGGCTCCATAATATTTAACTGATCGCTGGGTAAAGAAAAACACAAAGTAATGGCAAGAAATAATGCTAATAAGTCCATAAATTTCCAGGAAAGTAAGGGTGATTTCTGACAGTCAATGGACAGTTGCTATGCATGTTCCACTGCCATCTCGACGTGAGCTCCAGTTAGCCGCAAGACTGCGATGACCGATATTGTTCCTTACGCTTCTTCGCCTCACCGCTAGTGATTCACACAATGTTGGCCCATCATATGCAGTTCGCCTGATTTCGCGATGCACTGACCTCTTGCACATACTGTTTTGCCGCGTGCGCCTTGCCTGTGATATAGAGCATAGATGAGTCTGGACCAGACTCTCTTTTCTGTGTGGCTTTGACAGCCCTAGAGGTCATGGGAACCCCTTTCGCACCCTTGGATTTCAAGGAACCCTTT
>SZWC01019993.1:0-50960 GCA_023375785.1 Penium margaritaceum
AACTTGGACCGTAGACATTTTGCCACCTGATCTTTCCAATGGTGAAGTCGGATCGGCGATCAGAGCAGGCATCTGGTACTTTCCTGGAACTTGCTCCTGTGGACCTGAAACTGAGCCAGATGGCTCCCTTTCCAACACCATTACCTAGGACAACTCCTTGTGGCTTAGACGTTCCAGAGTTAGTCTCTGAGCGAGAGGTCACTTGGTCAAATCCCAGTCCAGTGACTAATTCTCTTTGTGACCAAAAAGGGGACAGGATGGTTCTAAGAGACATCTTAGAACATTCCAAGGTCCTTCCTAGTGACTGGTGCCACTTGGCAGTCATAGGGAGCACCATGTAGGCAAAGGGGATGATGTAATCCTCGCGCAAAAGTCAACATGTGCTAAGGACACAGTGTAAGTAAGTGATTCCTATGAACTACTCAGTGTGGAACCTTGACTCTGAGGGTGATATCATCTCTTGGTTGCAATACCAAGAGCGGTCGGCGGGAACCATTGTTTTGGAACCCGTTTTCTACACCGTTGCCTTAGGTAGGTTGAGAAAGGGTTATGCGTCCACACTGACTAGTTGTAACGCACAATTCTCTACACTCTCTCACCCTCTCTATCTTGTAGCGCGCATTAGCTCCATTAGCTCCATTGCTCTATCTCGTCCATCCGCTCCAACGGCGAGTGCTGGCACTTAGCGAACAAGGCCGAAGAATAAGCTTTGCCCTTGGAGGTACGACCCTTAGACCCTAACCAGGACAGGGTCTGCACTTAGAGGCATGATCCTAGGTTCGCCAGTGTGCATTCTTTTCTATTTGCAGGTGATCAATGGCTAAAAAGTAAGCAACGGATCTGCATCTTCTAAACCGGTAGCAGACAACAGCCTACATCAGCCTACATCGGCCTCAATGAAGTAGAGAAGCAGAGAAGCGGAGAAGCAGTATGACAACACCGACAATGCTCACTATTGAGCAGGTCAATAGTGGGATATCAAAATTCACAGAGATAGGTTTTTCCTTATGGAAATGGTAGCTTGAGATTGTCATGAGGGTGCATTGCTACTTGAAGATGTTCCTTGGAGAAGAGGTTGAACCTCCAGAAACAGATGTTGGATATGAAGCGTGGAGTGTCAACAATGACATCACACTTACGATTCTTGTGACATCAGTGCATGAGTCACAGCATGTCTACCTCCAAGGTATCATGCATGCATCAAAGGCTTATGAGAAGCTTGCACGCGTACACCAATCAACGCCTCTTGCAAATCACCTCTTCATTATTCAAAAGCTTATTTCAATGAGGGTGAGCAAGGGAGAGTCGATTCCGGACTTCCTATTGCAATTTAAAGGACTGCTGCAACAAGTGACCCAAATGAACTGGGAAATCGATACCAACATGAAGGCCATGATCCTCCTCGTGGCGTTACCTGAAAGCTGGGGACCTCTGAGCACCGTCTTTGGCGGTTGGAAGGACGAGGATTTGACGTATGAGGTGGTGTCCAAGTACGCACGCAACGAGGCTATGCGTCCCAGTGGTAGTAAGGTTAACATTTTAGCTTATGCTGTACAGTACGGTCGTCGTGGCAACAACTCCTCTTCTGGTCAGAGCGGCAGCAAAACCGGTGGCAGTGGAGGAAAGGGCAATGGTGGCAATGGAAAGGGTTCAAAGCGTCCTGGGAAGTGCCATAACTGTGGCATGCCTCGGCATTGGGCATGGGAGTGTAGGACTTCCGAGAAGGAAGACAGAGATCATGGTGGTAGAAATGAGGGCAAAGGAAAGAGTAAGGGGTTGACAAATATGATGGCTGAAAGCGTGTCAACAACCAAGGTAGCGGCACTGCTCAAGCGTGGAACCTACGGCCTCGACTTTGGCACAAACCACCACTCTTCAAGGGAGGAGGTAGGTTCAAACTAATGTCAATGTGCTTGGTTCATTGGGAGATGACGTTATCTTGTGCCGTTTTCCATGGCTCTCTTGTTGTCAATGCGGACCTCTGTTGCTTCCGTCTGTGGTACTTTCATCTGAGCAAGCAAAGTGCATAGCCATTGTGTCTCTTTGCATGCTTCTGACACAGATCGCTCTGTCAGATGTATCCTCCCTCAACGGTAGAGAGGGAAATACAGTCTTCCTTTCTGCTTGTCTAAGAGACTGCACCAGCGTTCAAGAGGCACACGAAGCCCGAGATGGGCTTTTAGTCATTGAGACTTCCTGTTGGGAAAGGAGCCATCCGGCTCAGTTTCACGTCCACAGAAGCAAGATCCAAGAAACTACCAGATGCCTTTTCCGATCTTCAATCGGACTTTACCATTGAAAAGATAAATTGGGAAATTGTTTATGGTCCAAGCTTCAGGCTGATCCAACGGTCGGATTGGGAGATATGGATTTTGTGAAGTTTCCATGGTTATGGACCTCCGATCTCTGGGTGACCATGGGTGACGGCTCCATGCCTTAGCCTCAGAAAAGAAAAAGGCAAGAGGTCCAGGCTCAAGGCTTGATGGGAGAAATATCCAAAAAGATCCTTGGTTTTACGATTTCCTTTTCAGAGTGTGTTCACTAGGATAAAAGTACCTCTCCTTACTTTTTAGATGAGATGAGATCCTCGTGTGCTAGCCATGAACACATGGCGATTCTTTATGGGGTTGTAAGTTATATGACCACTAGGAGGGAGTCATTATAGCATTCTCTAGCTCTCTAGGTTGTGTATGACTGGTCAGCCTGATTGCTAGGCTGATTTCCTCTCTTGTGTGAGATTATACACTCTAGTGTGTGAGCCTTAGCCTCAATGACTAAGTGGTGTGGCTTGTGAGAGAGCTGACTTCCCCAAGCTCTAGCTCTATATGTACACCATCATTTTGACTCATTCAACAACCATTCTTCAGCACATGTGAGAAAATTCCCTTTTCTGTCCAACATACTCGCTGTCCCAAAGGTCCCTCTCTTTTCTAGATCCCACATTTGGTATCAGAACCACATTCTGCCAGTTTCAGCCAACACAGGCCATCACTTTGTGGGTGATACTTTAGGTTAATACCTTGACCAAATTTGACAATCAACTACATGATCTTCAAGGTCACAAGACAAGCTTTCCAACAAGCACACGATCATGATGATCCAACGGTCAGATTAAGAGTTATGCTCAAAACGAGAACGGCTAGGGAAACTGTTGGGAAAGGAGCCATTCGGCTCAGTTTCAGGTCCATAGGAGCAAGTTCCAGGAAACTACCAGATGCCTGGTCTAGTCGTCAATCCAACTTCACCATTGGAAAGATCAGGTGGCAGAATGTCTACGGTCCAAGTTTCAGGCCGATCCAACGATCGGATTGGGAGATGTGAATTTTCGACGTTTTCGGGGTCATCGACGGCCGATATCCGGGTGACCATGGGCCATCGCCCATGCCTTAGCCTGAGAAAAGAAAAAGGCAAGAGATCCAGGGTCAAGACCTGATGGGAGAAATATCCAAAAATGTCCTAGATTCTTGGGTTGCCTTGTCAGAGTGTGCTGACTAGGAAAAAGGTACCTCTCCTTACTTCTTAGGTGAGGTGAGATCTTTGTGTGCTAGCCATGGACACATGGCGATTCTCCATGGGATTGTGAGTTATGTGACCACTAGGAGTGTGCCATGAGAGTATTTTCTAGCTCTCTAGGTCGAGTGTGAGTGGTCAGCCTGATTGCTAGGCTGATTTCCTCCCTTGTGTGAGATTATGGCCTCTACTGTGTGAGCCTTAGCCTCCATGGCTAAGAGGTGTGGCTTGTGAGAGGGCTGACTTGCCCAAGCTCTAGCTCTCTATGTACTCCATCATTTTGAGTGATTCAATAACCATTCTTCAACACGAGTGATGCCTTTGTTGTCCTACATGCTCGCTGCTCCAAGGCTCCCTCTCTCCTCCAGTTCCAACACTTGGTATCAGAGCCAAGTTCTGCCACTTTCAATGAGCACAGGCCGTCACTTTGAGAGTGACGGGTTGGGGTAAAACCTTCACCAAATTTGACGATCCAACATTGGATCTTCAATTTAAAAAGACAAGCTTTCCAACGAGTTGTAAATCGCAAAGATCCAACTTTCGGATTGAGAGTTTTGCTCAAAACGAGGTCGGCCTGGGCTACACTCTTCTCTCTGAGTAAGACTGTCGCCTAGTGATGACCATAACTCTCTTGTTTCTTTGTAAAATTTCAAGTGTAGCACATACAAATCGAATTTTTTTCTAAGCTTTCCATTGGTGCAAAGATATTTGCATTCCATTCGTACGTTTTGGAGAAACGCTGTTTATAACCTGGCTGGTGTGAGCAGGAGTAGGAGCAGAAGCATACCCTATTTTCAAGAGGGCATATCTTTAAAAATCCCCCGTTAATGACCCTGTTTTATGGGTCGATCTAAAAGTTTTCAGGCTGAATTTTCCAGTCATTGGCTCAATTGTTTTCAAATTCCCAGTGTGCTGGCCTCTAAAGTCCATTTTCTGTCAGAGAGATTTCTGGCAGAAGTAGCAGCAGAAGCAGGGGTAGCGCCGCAGCTCAAGGGTAGCACTGAGCATCACCAAAGCTCAAAATGGCAGCAGCAGGCGTGGTAACAATAGCCCAGCCCTTGGAGAGGCTGGAACGACGCGCCAAATTCACATTTTGGAAGATCTGTACCCGCC
The DNA here is from genome assembly GCA_023375785.1 of Penium margaritaceum. Taxonomy (NCBI): domain Eukaryota; kingdom Viridiplantae; phylum Streptophyta; class Zygnematophyceae; order Desmidiales; family Peniaceae; genus Penium; species Penium margaritaceum. The sequence continues at coordinate 4,624 of SZWC01019993.1, forward strand.
TCCTTTTGAGGAGAGGGGCTTGTGGGAGGTGGTGAGCATCGACGAGCGCGCTTTGCCTCCACAAGCAAAAGGCATCACCGCAGCGGAGGTGTTGGAACTGGAGTAGAGAGCAAGCCTTGGAGCAGTGAGCATGTGGGACTGGAAGGGCATCACTTGTGCTGAAGAATGGTTGTTAAATCACTCAAAATGATAGAGTACATATAGAGCTAGAGCTTGGGCAAGTCAGCCCTCTCACAAGCCACACCAATTAGCCATGGAGGCTAAGGCTCACACACTAGAGTCCATAATATCACACAAGGGAGGAAATCAGCCTAGCAGTCACGCTGACCACTCACACACGACCTAGAGAGCTAGAGAATGCTCTCATGGCACACTCCTAGTGGTCACATAACCCACAATCCCATGGAGAATCGCCATGTGTCGATGGCTAGCACACAAGGATCTCACCTCACCTAAAAAGTAAGGAGAGGCACCTTTTTCCTAGTCAGCACACTCGGTCAAGGCAACCAAAGAATCTAGGACCTTTTTTGATATTTCTCCCATCAGGTCCTGTTAAATCACTCAAAATGATAGAGTACATATAGAGCTAGAGCTTGGGCAAGTCAGCCCTCTCACAAGCCACACCACTTAGCCATGGAGGCTAAGGCTCACACACTAGAGTCCATAATCTCACACAAGGGAGGAAATCAACATAGCAGTGAGGCTGACGACTCACACACGACCTAGAGAGCTAGAGAATGCTCTCATGGCACACTCCTAGTGCTCACATAACCCACAATCCCATGAAGAATCGCCATGTGTCCATGGCTAGCACACAAGGATCTCACCTCACCTAAAAAGTAAGGAGAGGTACCTTTTTCCTAGTCAGCACACTCTGTCAAGGCAACCCAAGAATCTAGGACCTTTTTGGATATTTCTCCCATCAGGTCTTGACCCTGGATCTCTTGCCTTTTTCTTTTCTCAGGCTAAGGCATGGAGCCATCGCCCATGGTCACCCGGATATCGGCGGTCGATGACCCCAAATACTTCGAAAATTCATATCTCCGAATCCGACCGTTGGATTGGCCTCAAACTTGGACCGTAGACATTTTGCCACCTGATCCTTCTATTGATGAAATTCGATTGACGATTGGAGTACCCATCTGGTACTTTCCCGGAACTTGCTCCTGTGGACCTGAAACTGAGCAGGAAAGCTCCTTTCCCAACAATCTCCCACTTTGCCGCACTCAGAGGGGTTGAGTCCACATGCCTTCATGCAGAACTGCTGCTTCTCACAGGTCATTGGCTTGGTGCAGAATTCAGGGACTTGCTTGCTGGTTGGAGTAAACTCCAGCTTGATAGCACCCTCCTACACCATGTGCCTGATGAAGTCATATGCGATGTCAATGTGCTTGGTGCGTGCATGGCGCTCAAGATTCTTGGCGAGTGCGATTGCGCTCTGGTTGTCGACGCGCACGGGAATTGGAAATGCCGCACTCCCACACATCTCTCGCATGAGACGCTGAAGCCAAACTGCTTCCTTGGCTCCAAAGCTGAGAGAGACGTACTCAGCTTTTGTGCTTGAGGTGGCCACGACCACCTGTCGCTTGCAGATTGCCCCACCATTCATGAGGAACACATGTCCAGAGATGGACTTGCGGTCCTCAGGATTTGAAGCCCAATCAGCGTCTATGTAGTCGATTATGCTGCTGTTGTTGCCGTTGTAGGTGATGCCTGATGATGTTGATGGTTCCAGCAAGGTAGCGGAAGATCCGCTTCACTGCCTCCTGGTGCTTAGGTCCGGGGTTGGCCAGGTGCTGGCTAACAGCGCTAACAGCCTGTGTGAGGTCCGGCGCGGTTGCAACCATCAGATACATGAGGCTGCCGACGGCGTTCTGGTACTCCTGCCGCTTTGCTGCATTTGCTTCTCCATTAGAGCTCACGAGGTACTGCCGCTTCTCCAGCGGCGTGCCGATGGGTTTTGCCTATGCCATGCCGAACCGCTACAAGACATCCTTGATGTAGCGCCTCTGCTGCAATGAGAGAGAGCGTGATTTGCGGTCACGCGTGATCTGGATACCGAGGAAGTATGATGCCTCCCCGAGATCACACATCTAGAAGGGATCCTGCATGGCCTCCTTGAACTCCTACAGTGCACACATGCTGTTGGAAAGGAGGAGCATGTCATCCACATACACGATGATGATGAGCACCTCATGACCATGCTGCCAGCGATATACGCTATAGTCATTCTCGCTGCGCTCAAACCCCATACACTACAACGCCGCATCCAACTTCTGGTTCCAAGCATGCAACGCTTGCTTGAGGCCGTACAATGACTTCTGCAGCTTGAAAACCAGGTGCTCCTGGCCATCCATGACGAACCCCTCTGGCTGCTCCATGTAAATCTCCTCCTCCAGGTCACTGTTTAGGAACCCCGTTTTGACGTCCATGTGGTTGACCTCAAAGTCCTCTGCCGCTGCATAGGAAAGGAGCGTACGAAGAGAGGCAAACTTTGCAAGAAGAGCAAAGGTTTCCGTGTAGTCGATGCCTAGGGCTGCGAGTAGCCCTTGGCGACCAGCCTTTCCTTGTTCTTTTCCAAGTTGCCATCTGCTCCCCGCTTCTTCTTAAACACCCACTTACACTTGATCACCTTACGTCCAAGTGGAAGCTCAGTTAGCTCCCACGTACCGTTGTCGAGCTGCGACTGTATCTCCTACTGCACAACTTGCGTCCAATCTGCCGCATCTGGTGAGGCCATGGCCTCCTTGCACGACGTTGGCTCATCAAAGTCTGCTGCAACTCCGACGTTCATCTGGTCTAGTTTCTGGAGCATCGAGAAATGCCCGCGCTCACCAGGCTTGTAGCGCACCCTCAGAGGGTACCTCTGACCTGGTATTGGAGCGTTATCAGGCAGCTGATACGGTGCTCTCAGCAGAACTGCTCCTCTTGATGGTGGTGCATCATCTTCCTCTCCTTCTGCCAATGAAGACGTTGTATTTGCTGCATTAGACAAGGGAGAGTAGACAGGTTCTCCCACTATCACAGTGGAGGAAGGATCATGAGAGACTGGGTCAGGAAGGAAATCTGCTCCAACTGCCTCGTCAGCTGCTGCTTTTGTTGCCTCTTCACAGACCATGTTGGTGTCAATGAAGTTGCTCTTGTTGAAGACGACACCCTTGGAGATAATGATATGGCCTACATCCGTCTCGTAGAGGCGATACGCCTTGCTTGCCACTTCGTAGCCAATCATGAGCATCTGCGCGCTCTTCATGTCTCACTTTTGCCGCTTCTCCTTTGGCACGTGCATGTGCGCCAAGCTGCCAAATGCGCAAAGATGACCCATGCTCGCCTTCTTGCCAAACCATGCCTCGTACGGTGTCATCTCCTCCAGGGCCTTGGTTGGACTACGGTTCTTGATGTACACCGTAGTGCTTACTGCTTCTGCCCAAAAGTCATAGGTGAGCCGAGCCCCGTGTAGCATGGAGCGCGCCGACTCAAGAATGGTGCGGTTGGCGCATTCTGCTACGCTGTTTTGCTCCGGCGAGTATGGCATGGTGCGCTGCACCTTGATGCCTGCTGCTACGAGGTAGTCCTAGAACTTCTTACTCCGGTACTCTCCACCGCGATCGCTGCGCAACGCCTTGATTTTCTCGCAAGTCTGGTTCTCCACCATGGCCTTGAACTCCTTGAACCTGTCAAAGCACTAGTCCTTGGAGGAAAGGAAGTACACAGCAGTGTAACGGCTGAAATCATCAATGAAGGTGAGAAAATACCTACAGCCTCCAAAGCTCTGGGTGTGCATCGGGCTACACAAGTCTGTGTAGATCAGCTCCAGCACCTCCTTCACGCGCTCTCTTGCTCCAGAAAATGCCTCACGATACTGCTTCCCCTCCAAACAGCCGATGCACAACTGCTCCTCAAAGTTAGAGATGGTGGGCAAGTCACACACAATGTGCTTTGTTTGAAGTTGCTATAAGGCGTGCATGCCGATGTGGCCGTAGCACGCATGCCAGATTTTTCCATCTATGGCCTGCACCACTGCTACAAGACTCAGCTCGCGTGGGATCTTGGTCGCCCCCTGCAGGCAGTACATGTCGCCTTCTTTTACTGACCTGGCCAACTTCTCTCCTGTTTCCTTGTCGAGGATGTAGCCAGAGTCGTCGTCAAAGACGACTCGCAGTCCAGTGTTGGTGAGAGAGGACACTGAGAGAAGATTGAACGTAGTATTACGTACGTACAGCACGCCATGGAACACTCCCACTTCAATGCCACGCGGGGTCTCCAACCACATCTCCACAATCCCAATCCCCTCAACATACACCACCCGATCATTACCTAAAGCAATCGGACGAGGGGGAATGGAGAGCACATGCGTAAACCACTCCTTGTGGTGAGTCAGACTCTTGGTACACCCTGAGTCCTTGTCCCACGCCAGATCCGCCTTTTCCTTCTATGACATGTCAGACTTCGCCATGAAGAGGCGGTCGCGCACCTCCTTGGCGACGTTCATATTGGCAAAATGGCGCACGCCGGTCTGGTTCTGCTGCTACTGCTATTGCTGATGTTGCTGTGACTACTGCTACTGTTGCTGTGGAGGTTGCTGCTTTTGTTGCTATTGTTGCTGCTCCTTCTAGTCCCTCTTGAACTTGAAGCACTCTTTCTTGTAGTGCCCCTCTTTCTGGCAATAATGGCACTTGCCCTTCTTGCCTCTCTGTTGCCCGGACTGGTACTACTACTGGTTACGTAAGCCCATGGCCATGAAAGCTGCTTCACTGTTGCCGCTGCCACCACTGCGTTTTACTGCATTGCGATGCAGTTCTACCTATACCAGGTGCGTGCAGATGAAGTCCAGGTCAAGAGTCGGCTGGTACTCCAACATCTCTCGCGCCGTGTCATAGCTCGTTGGGAGTCCCTCAGCAAGAGGAAGACAAAGCGCGTGTCTTCCACAGGGTTGCCGGCTGCTTTCAACTACTTCGCCAGCTCCTTTGCCCTATCCAAGTACACCTCCAGCCCTTTGCCACCCTGCATTTTCAACGCCATCATGTTCTCCTCGAAAAGCATGAGGAATGCAGGATCCTTGCTCTCATACCTCTTGCACAATGTGTCACATCCCTCTTTTACAGTAGCCTTGTCTCTCACGTACTAAAGATGCGGGTTGGAGATGGTGTTGACAAGCAGCCTGTAGGCCTGCCTGTCCTTCTTCTTCTACTCGTCATATGCCGCTGCTGCAGTTGTAGATGAACTTGCATCTGCTGCACCTTTCTGCAACCTCTTCCCCGCCACCACCTCTGCTGCGGTGATGCCTTTTGCTTGTGGAGGCGGAGCGCACTCGTGGCCGCTCACCACCTCCCACAAGCCCCTCTCCTCCAAAAGGAGGCGGGTACGGATCTTCCAAAACGTGAAGTTTGCATGTCATTCTAGCCTCTCCAAGGGCTGGGCTGCTGTTACCACGCCTGCTGCTCCCATTTTGAGCCTTGGTGATGCTCAGCGCTGCCCTTGAGTGGCGGCGCTACCCCTGCTTCTGCTGCTGCTTCAGCCTTGAATTTGTCTGACAGAAAATGGACTATAGAGGCCACCAGACTGGGAATTTTGAGAAACTGATCCCACCAATGAAAAATGCAGCTCAAAACCTTTTAGATCAACCCATAAAACAGGGTCATCAATATGGGCTTTTTAGTGATATGCCCTTTTGAAAACAGGGTATGCTTCTGCTGCTACTCCAGCTCACACCAGCGAGCTTGTAAACGGCGTTTCTCCCAAACGTATCAACATAATGCAAATATTTTTGCACCAATGGAAAGCTTAAGAGAAATACTTCAATTCTTATGTACTACTTTTTACATTTGACAAAGAAACAAGAGAGTTATGGTCATCACAAGGCGACAGTCTTACTCAGAGAGAAGAGAGTAGCCCTGGCCGACCTCGTTTTGAGCATAACTCTCAATCCGACCGTTGGATCTTCGCGATCTTGGGCTCGTTAGAAAGCTTGTCTCTTCAACTTGAAGGTCTTGTGGTCGATTGTTAAATCTATTAAAGAATTTATCCCAACCCATCACTCTCCAAGTGATGGCCTATGCTGGCTGAAAGTGGCAGAACTTGGCTGTGATACCAAGTGTTGGAACTGGAGGAGAGAGGGAGCCTTGGAGCAGCGAGCATGTTAGACTAGAAGGGCATCACTTGTGCTGAAGAATTATTGTTGAATCACTCAAAATGATGCAGTACATATAGATCTAGAGCTTGGGCAAGTCAGCCCTCTCACAAGCCACACCACTTAGCCATGGAGGCTAAGGCTCCCACACTAGAGGCCATAATCTTACACAAGGGAGTCAATCAGCCTAGCAATCAGGCTGACCACTCACACACGACCTAGAGAGCTAGAGAATGCTTTCATGGCACACTGTTAGTGGTCACATAACCCACAATCCCATGGAGAATCGCCATGTGTCCATGGCTAGCACACAAGGATCTCACCTCACCTAAAAAGTAAGGAGAGGTACCTTTTTCCTAGTCAGCACACTCTGACAAGGCAGCCTAAGAATCTAGGACCTTTGGGATATTTCTCCCATCAGGTCTTGACCCTTTATCTCTTGCCTTTTTCTTTTCTCAGGCTAAGGCATGGAGCCATCGCCCATGGTCACCCGGGTATCGGCGGTTGATGACCCTAAATACTTTGATAATTCATATTTCCCAATCCGACTGTTGGATGGGCCTCAAACTTGGACTGTACACATTTTGCCAACTAGTCTTTCTAATGGTGAAGTTGGATTGACGATTGGAGCAGGCGTCCAGTACTTTCCTGGAACTTGCTCCTATGGACCTGAAAGTGAAGCAGATGGCTCCTTTCCCAACAAAAGGTAGTGGCGGGGAAGACGCCGCAGAAAGGTGCAGCAAATGCAAGTTCATCTTCAAGTGCAGCAGCGCCATATGAGGAGTGGAAGAAGGACAGGCAGGCCTACAGGCTGCTTTTCAACACCATCTCCAACCCACATCTTCAGAACGTGAGTGACAAGGCTACTGCAAAAGAGGGATGGGACATGTTGTGTAAGAAGTATGAGAGCAAGGATCTTGCATTCCTCATGCTTTGGGTGGAGAAGATGATGGCGTTCAAAATGCAGGATGGCAAAGGGATGAAGGCGTACTTGGACAGGGCAAAGGAGCAAGCAAAGCAGCTCAAAGCAGCCGGCAACCCTCTGGAAGATACGCGCTTTGTCCTCCTCTTGTTGAGGGGACTCCCAACGAGCTATGACACGGTGCAAGAGACGTTGGAGTGCCAGCCGACTCTCGACCTGGACTTCATCTGCATGCACCTAGTGCAGGTAGAACTGCGTCGCAATGCAGCAAAGCGCAATAATGGCAGCAGCAATAGTGAAGCAGCTTTCATGGCCATGGGCTCACGCAACCAGCAATAGCAGCAGTCTAGGCAGCAGAGAGGTAAGAAGAAGGGCAAGTGCCACTATTGCCAGAAAGAGGGGCATTACAAGAAATAGTGCTTCAAGTTCAAGAGGGACCAGAAGGAGTAGCAACAGTAGCAGCAAAAGCAGCAATCTCCACAACAACAGCAGCAGCAGTCATAGCAACGTCAGTAGCAGCAGTAGCAGCAGCATAACCAGACCGGCGTGCGTCATTTTGGCAACATGAACATCGCCAAGGAGGTGCGCGACCGCCTCTTCATGGCGAAGTCCGACATGTCAAAGAAGGAGAAGGCAGATTTGGCGTGGTACAAGGACTCTGGGTGTACCAAGAGCTTGACGCACCACAAGGAATGGTTTACGCAGCTGCTCTCGATTCCCCCCCCCCCCCGTCTGATTGCTTTGGGTGATGATCGGATGGTGTATGCTCAGGGGATAGGGATTGTGGAGATGCGGTTGGAGACCCCGCGTGGCATTGAAGTGGGAGTGCTCCATGGCCTGATGTATGTGCTTGATGCTGCGTTCAACCTTCTCGCAGTGTCCTCTCTCACCAACACAGGAATGCGCGACGACAACCATGGCTACATCCTTGACAAGGAAACAAGAGAGGAGTTGGCCAGGTCAGTGAAAGAAGGCGACATGTACCGCCTGCTGTGGGCAACCAAGATCCCGCGCGAGTAGAGTCTTGCAACAGTGTCGTAGGCCACAGATGGTAAAATTTGGCATGCGCGCTACGGTCACATTGGCATGCGTGCCTTATAGTAACTCCAAACAAAGCAAATGGTGTGTAACTTATCCACCATCTCTAACTTTAAGCAACAGTTGTGCCTCGGCTGTTTGGAGGGGAAGTAGCATCGCGAGGCGTTCTCTGGAGCAGGAGAGCACTTGAAGGAGGTAGTGGGACTAGTCCACACAGACTTATGTGGCCCGATACAGACCCAGAGCTTTGGAGGCTCTAGGTGTTTTCTCACCTTCATTGATGATTTCAGCCGTTACATTGATGTGCACTTCCTTTCCTCCAAGGACCAGTGCAAGGAGTTCCAGGACTACCTCGCAGGAGAAGGCATCAAGGCGTAGCGCACCGCGCCATACTTGCCGTAACTAAACAGCGGAGCAGAATGCGCCAACTGTCCCATCGTTGAGTCAGCGCGCTCCATGCTCCACACGGCTCGGCTCACCTACGACTTTTGGGCAGAAGCAGTGAGCATTACGGTGTACATCAAGAACCGTAGTCCAACCAAGGCCCTAAAGCAAATGACGCCGTACGAGGCATGGTTTGGCAAGAAGCTGAGCATGGATCATCTTTGCGCGTCGGGCAGCTAGGCACACATGCATGTCCCAAAGGAGAAGCAGCAAAAGTGGGACGCGAAGAGCGCGTAGATGCTGATGATTGGCTACAACGTGGCAAGCAAGGCGTATCGCCTGTACGAGAGGGATACAGGCCATATCATCATCTCCAGGGATGTCGTCTTCAACTAGAGCAACGTCATCGGCAGCAACATTGTCTGTGAAGAGGCAGCAGAAGCAGCGGTTGACGAGGCAGTGGAAACAGATTTCCTTCCTGACCCAGTCTCTCATGATCCTTCCTGCACTGTGATAGTGGGAGAACCAGTCTACTCTCCCTTGTCTGATGCAACAAATACAACGTTTTCATTGGCAGAAGCAGAGGAAGAAGATGCACCACCATCAACAGGAGCATTTATGCCGACAGCACCGCGTCAACCGCCTGCTAACGCTCAAGCACCAAGTCAAAGGTACCCTCTCAGGGTGCGCTACAAGCCTGATGAGCGTGGGCATTTCTGGATACTCAAGAAACGAGACCAGATGAGCGTCGCATTTGCAGCAGACTCTGATGAGCCGACGTCGTACAAGGAGGCCATGGCGTCACCAGATGCGGCAGATTGGGCACAAGCTATGCAGCAGGAGATATAGTCACAGCTCAACAACGTTACGTGGAAGCTGACTGAGCGTCCACCACGACGTAAGGTGATCAAGTGCAAGTGGGTCTTCAAGAAGAAGCGAGGAGCAGATGGCAACGTGGAAAAGTACAAGGCGCGGCTCGTCGCCAAGGGCTACTTGCAGTAGGAAGGCATCAACTACACGAAAACCTTTGCTCCTGCTGCAAAGTTTGCCTCTATGCATACGCTCCTTTCCCATGCAGCAGCAGAGGACTTTGTGGTTCACCACATGGACGTCAAGACAGCGTTCCTGAATGGTGACTCGGAGGAGGAGATTTACATGGAGCAACCGGAGGGGTTCGTCATGGATGGCCAAGAGCATCTGGCTTGCAAGCTGGAGAAGTCAATGTACGGCCTCAAGCAAGCGTCGCGTGCTTGGAACCAGAAGTTGGATGCGGCGTTGCACTGCATGGGGTTCGAGCGTAGCAAGTGTGACTACATCGTCTATTGCTAGGAGCATGGACATGAGGTGCTCATCATTGTCGTCTCTGTGGATGACATGCTCCTCCTTTCCAACAGCATGTCTGCACTGTAGGAGTTCAAAGAGGCCATGCAGGAGCGCTTCTAGATGCCAGATGTTGGGGAGGCATCATACTTCCTCGGTATCCACATCACACATGACCGGAAATCACGCTTTCTCTTTGTGCAACAGAGCCGCTACATCAAGAATGTCTTGCAGCCGTTCGGCATGGCAGAGGCAAAACCTATCGGCATGCGGCTAGAGACGCGGTAGTACCTCGTGAGCTTCAATGGAGAAGCAAATGCAGCTGAGCGGCACAACTACCAGAGCGCCATCTACAGCCTCATGTACCTGATGGTGGCAACCAGGCTGGACCTCGCACAGGCTGTTAGCGCTGTGAGGTAGCACATGGCCAATCCCGGACCTGAGCACCAGGAGGCAGTGAAGCGGATCTTCCGCTACCTTGCTGGAACCATCAACATCGGCATCACCTACAACGGCAATGACAACAACATCATCGGCTATAGAGACGCAGAAAGGGCTTCAAACCATTAGGACCGCAACTCCATCTCTAGACATGTGTTCCTCATGAATGGTGGGGCCATCAGCAGGGGCAACAAGCGGCAGGTGGTCGTGGCCACCTCAAGCACGGAAGCTAAGTACGTCTCTGTCAGCTTTGGAGCCAAAGAAGCAGTTTGGCTTCAGCGTCTCATGGCAGAGATGAGTGGGAGTGGAGCAACTCTAGTTCCTGATCGCGTCGACAACCAGAGCGCAATCGCACTCCCCAAGAATCCTGAGCACCATGCACGCACCAAGCACATTGAGATCGCATATCACTTCATCAGGAACATGGTACAAGGGGGTGCTATCAAGTTGGAGTTTACCCCAACCAGCAAGCAGGTCATTGATTTGTACACCAAGCGAGTGACCCATGAGAAGGAGCAGTTCTGCATGAAGGCATGTGGACTCAGTCCACTCTGACTGCGGCAAAGTGGGAGATTGTTGTGAAAGGAGCCATTTGGCTTAGTTTCAGGTCCACAGGATCAAGTTCCAGGAAACTACCTGATGCCTGCTCCGATCGTCAATCCGACTTCATCAATAGAAAGATCAGGTGGCAAAATGTCTACGGTCCAAGTTTCAGGCCGATCGAATGGTCTGATTGGGAGAAATGAATTCTTGACGTTTTCGGGGTCATCGACCGCCGATATCCGGGTGACCATGGGCGATGGCTCCATGCCTTAGCCTGAGGAAGGAAAAAGGCAAGAGGTCCAAGGTAAAGACCTGATGGGAGAAATATTCAGAAAGGTCCTAGATTCTTGGGTTGCCTTGTCAGAGTGTGCTGACTAGGAAAAACGTACCTCTCCTTGAATTTTAGGTGAGGTGAGATACTTGTGTGCTAGCCATGGACACATGGCGATTCTCCATGGGATTGTGGGTTATGTGACCACTAAAAGTGTGCCATGAGAGCATTTTCTAGCTCTCTAGGTCGTGTGTGAGTGGTCAGTCCGATTGCTAGGCTGCTTTCCTCGCTTGAGTGAGATTATGGACTCTAGTGTGTGAGCCTTAGCCTCCATGGCTAAGTGGTGTGGCTTGTGAGAGGGCTGACTTGCCCAAGCTCTGGCTCTATATGTACTCCATCATTTTGAATGATTCAATAACCATACTTCAGCACAAGTGATGCCCTTCCAGTCCCACATGCTCGCTGTTCCAAGGCTCCCTCTCTCCTCCAGTTCCACCAGTTACACTCTTCTTTATGAGTAAGACTGTCGCCTTGTAATGACCATAAGTCTCTTGTTTCTTTGTCAGATTAAGTAGGGCCATTTATAGATTGTAGTATTATTCCTAAGCTTTCCATTAATTCAAAACCATTTGCATTTCATTAATTCGTTTGGAGAACACTGTCTACAAGTTGGCTGAGCTGAGTTTGGGTAGGAGCACAAGCATATGCTATTTTCAAAAGCGCATACATTTCAAAATTTCCTGTTGATGACCCTCTAACATGGGTCAATCTAAAAGGTTTTGATCTGAATTTTCCAGTGGTAGATTCTGTTTTTTCAAATTCTTCATTTCATGGCATCTACAATCCATTTTCTGTCAGACAGATTTCTGGCATATTTAAGAGCAAAACCAGGGGTAGTGCCACCACCCAAAGGCAGCACTGAGCATCACCTAGGCTCAAAATGGCAGCAAGAGCCATTTTGATAACAGCCTAGCCTTTGGAGACGCTGGTGGAATGCGCTATTTTCAAGTTTTGGAAGCTCCGTACCTGCCATTTTTTGGAGGAGAGGGGCTTGTAGAAAGTGGTCAGCGGCAAGGAGTCAGCTCCATATCTGCAAGCAACAGGGATCCCCATAGCACAGGTGGAGGTACGAGTGACGCCGGAGAAGGGTGCAGCCAGTATAGGTTCATTTGCAGCTATAGTAGTGGCGTATGAAGAGTGGAAGAAGAAGGACAGGTAGGCCTATAGATTGCTTGTCAACATGATCTCCAATCTACATCTTCAGTACGCAAGTGACAAGGCTACTGCAACGGAGGGATACGACATATTGTATAAGAAGTATGAGAGCAAGGACCCTATATTCCTCATCTTTTTGGAGGAGGAGATGATGGCGTTGAAAATGCAGGATAGTGAAGGGATGGAGGCAGACCTCGATAGGGCAAAGGAGCTGGCGAAGCAGCTAAGATCAATCGGCAATCCTGTGGAAGATACGCACTTTATCCTCCTCTTATTGAAGGGACTCCCAACCAGCTATGACACGGTATAAGAGACATTGGAGTACAAGTCAACTCTCGACCTCGACTTCATCTTCACACGTGGTGCAGGTGGAATTGCATCACAATGCAGGATAGCACAGTGGTAACGGTAGCTGTGAAACATCTTTTGTAACCACAAGCTCACGCAACCAGCAGCAGTAGGAATAATAGCCTGGGCAGCAGAGAGGTAGGAAAAAAGACAACTGCCACTCCTACCAGAAAGAGGGGCACTACAAGAAAGAGTGCTTCAAGTTCAAGAGGGACCAGAGGGAGGAACAATAGAAGCAAAAGCAGCACTCTCCACAACAGTAGCAACATCAGTCTGAGCGTCAACAGCAGTAGCAGAACTAGCGTACGTTAGTTTGGCATCATGAACATAGCCAAGGAGGTGTGCGACCGCCTCTTCATGGCGAAGTCAAACATCTTACAGATAGAGAAGGCAGATCTGGCATGGTACGAAGACTCAGCATGCACCAAGAGCCTCATGCACCACAAGGAGTGGTTCACGCAATTGCTCTTCATTCTCCTCCAGCTGATTGCTTTGGGTGATGATCGGGTGGTGTATGCTAAGGGTATTGGGATTGTGGAGATGTGGTTGGAGACCCCACGTGGCATTGAAGAGGGAGTGTTCCATGGCATGGTGTATGTACCTGATACTGCATTCAACCTCCACTCTAATCAACTCAAGACTGCTTGCACACGATGGACTAGGCATGCATTGCTCCCTTGGAGTAAGTCCCCTAAGTCTGGTCCAGATAGACAAGGCATGCACTGCTCCTTTGAGTAAGTCCCCTTGGTCTAAACTGGATGGTATAGCAAGCAAATACGACCTAGGACAAGTCCTTGTGGCTTAGACATTCTAAAGTTAGTCTCCGGAGCGAGAGGTCACTGAGTCAAATCCCAGCCCAGTGACTAATTTTCTTCGTGATTAAAAGGACGACAGGAAGGTTCTAAAAGACATCTTAGAACATTTAAAGGTCCTTCCTAGTGGCTGGCGCCACTTGGCGGTCGTAGGGATTGCCATGTAGCCAGGGGGGATAATGCAATCCAGATTGCCCCCAAAGTGGCTAATCGAAGGAGCCACTACGCACCTAGGCTGGCTCTAGGACTATACGAACCTGTCAGTTGCCTGTCATTGAGTGCAGTTCTTACCTTTGAGACTCCTAACAGAGTTGTCCACCAGAGATAGACACTGAAGAAACATTGATTGGTCTAAACCCCAGATTTTGCTCCTTGTGCGAAAGTGACCAGGTGCTAAGCACACAGTTGTAAGGAAGTGATTCCTATGAATTGCTCAGTGTGGAACCTTGGCTCTGAGGGTGATATCATCTCTTGGTTGCAATATCAAGAGCGATCTACGAGAACCATTGTTTCGTAACCCGTTTACTAGACCGTCGCCTCAGGCAGGTTGACAAAGGATTATAGGCCCACACTGAGTAGTTGTAAGGTATGCATCTGTACACTCTCTCATCCTCTCTGTCTTGCAGCGCGCATCGGCTCCATCAGTTCCATCTGCTCCATCTGCTCCATCAGCTCCAACAACAGCTGTTGGCACTTAGCGAACAAGAGCCGAGGATAACATCCGTCTTTGGAGGTATGACCCTTGGACCCTAATCAGGTTAAGCTCTGCCGTTGGAGGCACGACCCTAAGTTCGCTAGTGTGCATTCTTCTCTATTTGTAGGTGATCAACGGCTAAGGGGTAAGCAACAAATCTGCACCTTCTAAACCGGTAGCAGACAACAGCCTACATCAGCGTACATCAGCCTCAATGAAGCAGAGAAGCAGAGACGTTGTATGACGACACCCACGACGCTCACTCTTGAGCAGGTCAAAAGTGCGATGTCAAAGTTCACAGGGATAGGTTTTCCCTTGTGGAAACGGCAATTTGAGATTTTCATTGTTGTTGTATGAATACCCCTTGGCCACTAGTCTCCGGAATTGGCAAGTAGTGGACTAACCAGGCATGCACTGCTCATGTGGAGCAGGTCCCCTAGGTTCTGTCCAACAGACCACGCATGCACTGTCCTTGTTCAAGGATACGTCCCCTGGGCTTTTCTGATGATGGCTATTCAGATTATCAATCTGACCGTACCGATGGAAAGAGCAAGTGTCAAACTGTCGGCTGTCCAAGTTTCGGGCTGATCCAACGGTCGGATTGGAAGATACAAGATGTGCCTTGGATCAGGGGATGTCTTCCTTGATTGAGGGAATGACCTCCTTAATTCAAGGAGTGACTTCGGCCGAGGTGCGTGCGATTCAGGTTAGCCGAGGTGTGCGCGCTTTGGCTCCCAATAGCACTCAGCTATTTATGCCTTGTACTTGCCATTGTCTCAACTACTCTTTCACTTGATGTCTCTTGTTTGAGCTGTGCGCTTGAGACTGAGCTTGATATGAACTGCTAAGGTGGTTTTAATCTTGCTCGTGTGAGAGTGCTGACTTAATTTGTTGGGCTCTCACCAAGGCTTAGAGGGCGGGAGCCTCTAAGACCTTGAGGGAAAGTACCTGGATAGCTAGGTCTCACCAGAGGCACATTTATTTCCTTGGGGGTGATCGTGATCCTTGGGTGAAATTCCCTTGGACGGTTGGCAGTTGCCGTTGTGTCGGCGCAGTTTTCTAGACTAGAGCCTTAGGCCACGTGATTCAGGAATAACAAAAGGGTTATGGGCCCACGCCTAGTGTGAGACTTAGTTGCAAAAAAAGCATACATGTTACTCAGTAGCTCAGCAAACGTGAGGAGCGCAGACGCTCTATCACACCTATAGGTGCTCCTCTTCGGCCCTCCGTCCAAGACCTCTCATCAGCCGGACATCGGCTCCATCAGCCTGAAATCGGCATCAACAGCAAGTGTAGGAGAGTAGCCCCAACGGAAGCAGATCCGCCTCAACTGCAGGTACCATGGCTCCACCTACCGTCGAGGAGAAAGGCAAGAGCGCCATCAAGGAAGGCTCGTGGACCACAACACCTGTGGCCACCACTGGAGCTGTGACGTCCACAGTACAGGCAGGGAGTGGCATTCATGTGCCAATTCCTAAATTTGATAGGATAGGATTCTCGCTCTGGAAGTGGCAGTTTGATATCATAGTCGATGACCGTGATCTCCTCCCCTACTTCACAGGGGAGGCTGTCCAACCACTTTCATCCCAACCAGATGAGCTCATAGTGTGGAAGCAGGCCAACAAGAAATGCATGGCCATTCTGGTCTCAGCACTGCAGCAACATCTGCTCTCTCATATCTCCGGCCTCACAAACACAGCTAAGGCATACAAGAAACTATGCAAGGTCTACCAGAGTGACTCCCTCGCCAACCGTTTGTTCATCCTCCAAACGTTACTGAGGATGCAGGTGACTGAAGGCGAGGACGTCCTAAAATTCTTGCAGCAATTTGAGACTCTCCTTCAATAAGCCAGCAACATGGGCTCGAGCCTTGAAGCCGACATGCAGGGGATGATTCTCCTCATGGCTCTTCCACCAAACTGGGGCCCCATGATTACTATGATTGGTGGCAAGCCAGAGGACCATGTGAAGTACTTCAACATCTCAGCGTACATCTGCAAGGAGGCTATGCCGCATAGCCATAGCGAGGCCAATATCACAGCCTATGCTAAGGGCACAGCAAGCAACAGCGGCACTAGCAACTCTAGGCAACAGCAAGGGGCAGGCGGCAAGGGGAAGGGCAAGTGACGGCCTGGCAACTGCCACAACTGTGGCAAGGCAGGGCACTGGGCACACAAGTGCCGTGCTCCAAAGAAAGAAGGGCTGAAGGGAGAGGGAGAGAAGGGTGACAGGGGAGGCAAGGGTGGGAAGCAGCCCACCGCATTGATGGCACAAGGCACGACTGGCACTGGCAATGCACTCCTTAGATAAAGGGCCTTTGCACTTGACTCTGGCACAAATCACCATTCCACCAACGACAAACTGGGGTTCACCTCCATGGGCCCTTGCCACCTCAACTTCCGTTGTGCTAACGGGAGGGTGGAACCAGTTAAAGGGGTGGGTGACAAGCTGGTCACCATCTTGGTGAATGGCCAAGAGAAGGAGCTCAAGCTCACCGAGGCAGTCTATCTGCCCAACTTTGCTGCCAATCTACTCCCTATCAACAAGATTACTGACCGAGACATGACGGTCGTCTTGGACAAGAACAGGGCCGTTATCCTTCCCACGTAGGTAGTGAAAATACAGTACGATGTAAAGAGTGTGGTGGCGGATGTTCCATGCATGGACGGCCTCTACATCCTCCAAACCAAGGTGGAGGGTGCTGCCGAAGCTGGGGCAGCCATGACTGCCGGGGGCAGTCAGGTGGTAGAGGCAGAAAGCAGCCGCCCATTAACAGCAGCAGATACAACAAAATCAGTGGAAGCTGCAGCACCCACCCAACCCGAAGCAGTCACCGGGACTGCCACCGCATCCGAAGCGAACTGTGGCCAAGACCTTTGGTACAGGCGCTTGGCCCACGCCGCCCACTCCACGTTGGAGACGATGGGCAAGCACGAGCTGGTACGAGGCCTGGCCTTGGGGAAGGGAGAGGGTGCAGGGAAGGTGAAGAACGTATGTAAGGCCTGCCTCATGGGCAAGGTTAAGAGAAAAGGGCACAAGGGGAACAAGCACGGAAATTTGGCAAATGAACCTCTCGAGTTGATCCACACCGACATGTGTGGGCCGATACAGACAGCCTCAGTCGGAGGCTGTAGGTATATCCTCACCTTCACAGATGGCAGAATGAGGAAGACTTGGACGTACTTCATGAAGGAGAAGAGTGAGGTAAAGGAGCATCTGCAGCACTTTGTCGCAATGGTTGAGCGGTAGATCGGCAAGAAGGTCAAGGCCTTTCGTTGTGATAACGGTGGGGAATACAAGGCCTGTGTGGGCTGGCTGGCGGAGCAGGGGATACAGCAAGAAAGTACAGTACCTGAGTTGTCCGAGAGCAACGGTGTCGCTGAACGACTCAACCAAACCATCATCGGGATGGTTAGAACGATGTTGTATGAAGCAAAGCTGCCAGGATGGTTCTGGGCCGAGGCTACTAGGACAGCGGCCTACGTCATCAACCTCACACCTGCATCAGCCCTTCAAGGAAAGGGGAAAATGAAGCCGCCGCCGATGAACCCACAAGAGGCATGGTGGGGCAAGAAACCAGATGTCTCACATCCGCGAGTCTTTGGCTGCCAGGCCTATGCCAAGAAGCTGACGAGGGAGGGTGCCAGTAAGCAAGATCCGCAGGCCAAGAAATGTCTGCTCTTGGGGTACGACAGTGCCTAACGCTCTTACAGGCTTTGGGACCTACAAGGCAACAAAGTGATTCGTAGTAAAGACGTGGACTTCACCGAGGCTATCGTAGGAGCAGCGCTGCAGTTCAAGGACAAGCCAGTTCCCAAACCGGGAGAATGGCTGGTTTTACTAGAGACAGGCAATGAGGCACCACAGGGGTGGAGCAGCATTAAGGCAACAGAGGCAAGAGGAGTGGTAGCTTCAGGGAGAGCCACAACAGAGGACTCTGATGTTGATTGAGATGCCTCCTCCTCGGATGATGAGCACTCTTCCACTGAGGGAGAGTCTATGGTAAGAGAACCATAACAACAAGAGCAGCAGCACCAGGAGCAGCAGCAGCAGCCCTCGTAGCATCAGGCAGTAAGACGTAGCTTGCGCTTATCTATCCCACCACGACAGTATGATGCTACAACTTGTGAGTGGATTGGTCTAAGTTATGCCTTTGTGGCTCAAGGAGAGCCGTCCACAGTGGCAGAAGCACTTGCTCTACCGGATGGGGCCAAGTGGAAGGCCGCCATCGAAAGCGAGTTGGCCTCGTACAAGGAGAACAAGACATGGAAGCTGGTGGATAGGCCCGCTAGCGCTCACGTTGTAGGGTGCAAGTGGGTCATGGTCAAGAAGCTGAAGCAGGATGGGACCATCGACCGCCACAAGGCGCGGCTAGTGGCCAAGGGTTTTGCGTAGCGGCCGGGGAGCGAGTACGATGAGACGTACGTGCCCATCGTCACCTTTGCAACGATCCGGTCTCTCCTCGCAAGAGCAGCCGCCAAGAACTTAGAGGTTCACCAGATGGATGTCAAGACTGCATTTCTCTATGGAAAGCTTGACAAAGAAGTCTTGATGGAGGTGCGTGAAGGGGTGGATGCACCACCCGGAAACGTTTGCAAGCTCAACAAGTCACTGTATGGGCTGAAACAGGCCCAGAGGTGCTCGTACAAGGGGATGGACGCCTTCATGGAGGGGTCCGGGTACGAACACTACGAGAACGACCTCAGTATGTGCGTATGAGAGGACGAGGATGGCCTCGTCTTGGTGGCTCTTTACGTCGATGACCTTATCTTCTGCGCATCATCGATAAAGCTGCCTAAGAACATCAAGATGCAGCCGAGCAGCCGGTTCCAGATGAAAGACCTTGGACCTCTTGAGTACTACCTAAGCATCAGTGTCGCACGGGATCCCTCAGCCAGCACCATCTGGCTCAGCCAGACCAAATACATTGATCACATCCTCAAGCGGTACGACATGGAGGACTGCAAACCCGTCCGCACCCCCATGTTAGCATCCTCACCTCAGGTGCCGCTCTTACCAACAAAGCAAAGTATGTCGACATGGCAGGCGTGCCATATCAGTTTGCCGTGGGCAGTCTAATGTACGCGATGGTCGCGACTCGCCCCGACATCTGCCACGCTGTGGGGCAGTTGAGCAAGTATGTGACCAACCCTGGGCCACAACACTGGCAAGCAGTGAAGCAGATCTTTTGCTACCTGAAGGGCACGCGACACTCGGGTATCCAGTACAGTGGGGTGTCACTGTCGTAATCCTTGCGGCTCATGGTGTATACCGACGCACATTAGGCCGGGAATGTCGACGACCGCAAGTCCACGTCGGGCTACGTGTGCGTGCTGAACGGAGGAGTCGTGTCATGGGCAAGCCGCAAGCAAGATTCCGTCTCCCTCTCCACTGCCGAAGCAGAGTACATCGCTCTAGCGGAAGCGTACAAGGAGACAAAGTGGCTATGCAGCCTGCTCCAAGAGATACGAGCACCTCAATCGGTCGCAATGGTGGTCAAGGTGGACAACAAGTCTGCCATCGACATGTCCAAAAACAGCACCTTGACGCGGAGGACAAAACACACCAAAGTTCGATACCACTTCAGTCGCGACCTGGTCGCTAAGGGAGTGCTGGAGCTGGAGTACGTTGCATCCAAGCTCAACGAGGCAGACATGCTAACAAAATCCCTTCACCAAGGACTCCACCTTGTAGGAAGATAGGGTATCAGTATGAAGAGCGTAAGTGATGAAGATAGAAGACAGGATAAGTGGCCAGAGGTGCAAGGGAGAGATTGTTTTTATATGAATGCCCCTTGGCCACTAGTCTCAAGAATTGGCAAGTAGTGGACGGACCAGGCATGCACTGCTCATGTGGAGCAAGTCCCCTGGGTCCTGTCTAACAGACCAGGCATGCACTGTCCTTGTTCAAGGATAAGTCCCCTGGGTTTTTCTGATGAAGACTATTCAGATTGTCAATCTGACCGTACGGATGGAAAGAGCAGGTGTCAAATTGTCAGCTCTCCAAGTTTACGGCTGATCCAACGGTCGGATTGGAAGATGCAAGATGTGCCTTGGATCACGGGATGTCTTCCCTAATTGAGGGGATGACCTCCTTAATTTAACGAGTAATATCGGTCGAGGTGCGCGCGCTTCAGGTTAGCCGAGGCGCGTGCACTTTGGCTGCCAAAGGCACTCCTCAGCTATTCATGCCTTGTACTTGCCATTGTCTCAACTACTCCTTCACTTGATGTCTCTTGTTTGAGCTGTGCGCTTGAGACTCAGCTTGATATGAACTGCTAAGGTGGTTGTAATCTTGCTCGTGTGAGAGTGCTCACTTAATTTGTTGGGCTCTCACCAAGGCTTAGAGGGCGGCAGCCTCTAAGTCCTTGAGCGAAAGCACCTGGGTAGCTAGGTCTCACGAGAGGCATAATTAATTCCTTGGGGGTGATCGTGATCCTTGGGTGAAATTCCCTTGGACGGTCGGCAGTTGCCATTGTGTCGGCGATGTTTTCTAGACCGGAGCCTTAGGCCACTTGACTCAGGAATAATAGTCATGAGGGTGCGTGGCTACTTGAAGAAGTTCCTTGGAGAAGAGGTTGAACCTCCAAAAACAGATGCTGGATAGGAAGCGTGGGGTGTCTAAAGTGACATGGCTCTTGCGATTCTTGTGACATGAGTACATGATTCCTAGCATGTCCACCTCCAAGGTATCATTCATGCATCAAAGGCTTATGAAAAGCTTACACGCGTACACCAATCGACGGCTCTTGCAAATTGCCTCTTCATTCTTCAAAAGCTAATTTTGATGAGGATGAGCGAGGGAGAGTCGATTCCAGACTTCCTATTGTAGTTTAAAGGACTGCTGCAGCAAGTGACCCAAATGAACTTGGAAATCAATACCAACCTGCAGGCCATGATCCTCGTGGCGCTACCTGAAAGCTGGGGACCTCTCATCACCGTCTTTGGCAGTTGGAAGGAGGAGGATTTGAGGTATGAGGCGGTGTCCGAGTACTTACGCAACGAGGCCATGCGTCACAACGGTAGTGAGACTTACATTCTAGCCTATGCTGCACAATACAGTGGTCGTGGCAACAACTCTTCTGGTCGGAGCGACAGCGGAAGCGGTGGCGGTGAAGGAAAGGGAAATTGTGGTGGTGGAAAGATTTCAAAGCGTCTTGGGAAGTGCCATAACTGTGGCAAGCCTCAGCATTGGACACGGGAGTTTAGGGCTCACAAGAAGGAAGACAGAGATCATGGTGGTAGAAATGAGGGCAAGGGAAAGGGTAAGAAGGAGTTGACAAACATGATGGTTGAGAGCGTGCCGGCAACCAAGGGAGTAGCACTGCTCAAGCGTGGAGCCTACGCGCTCGACTCTGGCACGAACCACGACTCTTCAAGAGAGAAGGATGGGTTCCTCTCCACTGAATGTCGCTCCAAGTGTGCAAATGGCAGCCTTGTCCATGCGTAAGGCGAGGGAGATAAGTTGATGAGCATCAACGTGAACGGTGCTGAAAAAGACTTGAAGCTAAAGAACGTCGTCTACATGCCGTCTTTTGCTGTGAACCTCCCGTCGATGTCCAAAATCACGGACCACGACATGACGGTCATCTTCACGGAGGAGGAGGCCGTGATTGTCAAGAACAAGGACATAAAGATCTCCTATCCAAGGAAAGTCTTGTCGCACAAGTCCCAAGAGTTGATGGGCTATATGTGCTGCAAACCAAGCCTCTTCAGAGAACAAATTAGGGATATGCAACAGTGGAAGAGCCCAAGTCTCCAAAGCCTGATATAGCACCACAGGCTCTCACCATGGCGGCCAACTCCACCAACGACACAGATGCTGAGTTGTGGCACGGGCGGTTCGGCCATGTGGCTGACAGCACACTACAAGCTATACAGCAACACAAAGTGGTTCATGGAATGGAGGGATGTAAGGCCAAGTATGAGGGAAAGTCCAAGAAGCTATGTGAGCCATGCCTCCAAGGCAAGGCAAAGAGAAAGCCCTTTGAGCGTAATGGGCAACGTGTGGTAGCAATGGTAGAGCAATGGTAGAGCAATGGTAGAGTGACAGACAAGCAAGAAGGTCAAGGCACTATGCACGGACAACGGTGGTGAGGACGAGGCGTGCAAAGGCAGGTTGAGCAAACACGGCATCAACCACCAAACCACCACAGACTAGGCATGCATTGCTCCCTTGAAGTAAGTCTCCTAAGTCTAGTCAAGGTAGACAAGGCATGCACTGCTGCTTTGAGCAAGTCCCCTTGGTCTAAACTGGATAGTATAGCCAGCAAACACTACCTAGGATAACTCCTTGTGGTGTAGACATTCCAAAGTTAGACTTTGGAATGAGAGGTCACTGGGTCAAATCCCAATCTAATGATTAGTTTTGTTTGTGACCAAAAGGGGGACATGAAGGTTCTAAGAGACATCTTAGAACATTCCAAGCTCCAACCTGGTGGTTGGCGCCACTTGGCGGTCACACGGAGCGCCATGTAGGCAAGGGGGATGATACAATCCAGATTGTCCCAAAGTGGCTCATCCAAGGAGCCAGTGCGCGCCTAGGCTAGAGGCTGGCTCTAGGGCTATAAGAACCTGTTAGTTGCCTGTCATTGAGTACAGTACTTACCTTTGAGACTCCTAATAGAGTTGTCAACCAGAGGCAGACACTAAAGAAGCATTGGTTGGTCTAAGCCCTAGGAGTTTGCTCCTTGCGCGAACGTGACATGGTGCTAAGGACATAATGCAAGGAAGTGATTCCTATGAACTGCTCAGTGTGGAACCTTCCTTTGAGGGTGATATCATCTCTTGGTTGCAATACCAAGAGTAGTCGGCGGGAACCATTGTGTCGGAACCCGTTTTCTAGACCGTCGCCTCATGTAGGTTGTCACCTGCGACTTGGTGCTAGAGCATTCGCAACAGGCTGGCATGTTGCTATTGGCATAACTGCTACTTTCAGAGGTACTACATCTCCTTCTTCATTTCGATCTATGGAGGAGGTTGCTGTACCTACTGCATCAGACACGGGAGAGTGGACTGATTCTCCCACTGTCATAGTGGAGAAAGGATCAGCAGAGACATTGTGAGGAAAAGTGTCTACTCCTATAACTTTGTCAACTATCGGTTCTGCTACCTCTTTGCAGACGATCTTGGTGTCAATGATGTTGCTTTTCTTCAAGACGACATCCCTGGAGATGATGACGCGGCCTATATCCCTCTCGTATAGGTAATAGGCCTTGCTTGCCACGTCATAGCCGACCATCAGTATCTATGCGCTCTTTGCATCCCACTTCTGCCACTTCTCCTTTGGTTCGTGCATGTGTGCCAAGCTACTAAACGTACGAAGATGACCCATTCTCGGCTTCTTGCCGAACTATGTCTCTTACTGTATCATCTGCTCTAGGACCTTGGTTGAACTACGGTTCTTGATTTAGACCGCAATGCACATGGTTTTGGCCTAGAAGTCGTAGGTCAGCCAAGCCGCGTGCAGTATGGAGCGTGTTAACTCAACAATGGTACGATTGTTGTTTTCTGCTACACCGTTCTACTGCGGCGATTATGGCACAGTATGCTACGCTTTGATGCTAGATGCTGTGAAGAAAACCTACAACTCCTTGCTGAGGTACTCTCCACCATGATCGCAGTATATCACCTTGATCTTCTTGCCAGTCTGGTTCTCCCTCATTGCCTTGAACACCTTGAACCGATCAAAGCATTGTCCTTCGAAGCAAGGAAATAGATCATAGTACAACGGCTAATACTATCAATAAACATTAGGAAGTACCTAGAGCCTCTAAAGCTCTGGGTCTGCATCGGTCCACACAAGTCTGTATAGACTAGCTCGAGCACCTCCTTTGTACGTTCTCTTGCTGTAGAGAATGCCTTGCGATGTTGCTTTTCCTCCAAATAACCGATGCACAACTACTGCCCAAAGTTAGAGATGGTACGTAAGTCACGCACCATCTGCTTTGCTTGAACCTGTTACAAGGCATACATGCTGATGTGGCCGTAGCGTGCATACCAGATCTCACCATCTGTCGCCTGCACCACTGCTGCAAGACTATGCTCACGTCGAACCTTGGTCGCTCCCAACAGGCGGTACATGTCGCCATCCTTCACCGACCTGGCCAACTCCTCTCCTGTATCCTTGTTGAGGATCTAGTCATAGTCATCATTGAAGACAACGCGCAGTCCTGTGTTTATAAGACAAGAGACTGAGAGGAGGCTGAACGTAGTATCAGGTACATACAACACGTCATGGAATACTCCCACTTCAATGCCACGTCGGTCTCTAACCACATCTCCACAATCCCAAATCCCTCAGTATACACTAGCCAATCATCATGTAAAGCAATCAGACATGGGGGATAGAGAGTAGTTGCGTAAGCCACTCCTTCAGATGCGTCAAGCTCTTGGTGCATCCTGAGTCTGTGTACCATGCCAGATCTGCCTTCTCCATCTGTGACCTGTCTGACTTCGTCATGAAGAGGCGCTCGCACACCTTTTTGGCCACATTCATGTTGCTAAAGTGACGCACGCTCGCCTGGTTTTGTTGCTGCTGGTGGCGCTATTGCGACAGTTGTTGCTGCTATTGTGGAGACTGCTCCTTTCATTGCTGCTCCTACTGCTCTTTCGAGTCCCTACTGAACTTGAAGCACTCTTTCTTGTAGTGTCCCACTGGCAGTAGTGGCACTTCTTTTTTTCTTGCTTCTCTGCTATCCAGACTGCTACTGGTGCTATAGATTGCATGAGCTTGTGGTCACAAAAGCTGCTCCACTGCTACTGCCACCATTGTGCTTTGCTGTATTGTGTCATAACTCCACCTGCACTAGGTGTGTGCAGATGGAGTCGAGGTCAAGAGTTGGCTGGACTCCAACGTCTCTCGCACCGTATTTTAGCTACTTGGGAGTCTCTCCAGCAAGAGGACAATGAAGCACGTCTCTTCTACAGCATTGCTGGCCGCTCTCAGTTCCTTCGCCAACTCCTTTGCCTTGTCGAGGTACGCCTCCATCCTTTCACAATCATGCATTTTCAATGCCATCATCTTCTCCTCCAAAAGCATGGGGAATGCAAGATCCTTGCTCTCATACTTCTTGCACAACATGTCTTATCCCTCCTTTGTAGTAGCCTTGTCACTCACGTACTAAAGATGCGGGTTGGAGATGGTCTTAACAAGTTACCTGTACTTCTTCTTCCACTCGTCATACGCCACCAGCGTAGCTGCAGATGAACCTGCACCGGCTGCATCTTTGTGCATCGTCACCCCAACTCCCACCTGTGCTACGGTGATGTCTGTTGCTTGCTGATTCGGAGCTGACTCGTCGCCGCTCACCACCTCCCACAAGCCCCTCTCCTCAAAAAGGAGGCAGATACAGATCTTCGAAAACGTGAAGTTGGCGTGTTCCTCCAGTCTCTCCAAAGACTTGGCTATTGTCACAGCAGCTGCTGCTGCCATTTTGAGCCTATGTTATACTGAGCGCTGTCCTTGGGTGGTGGCACTACCCCTGGTTCTGTTGTTACTGCTACCAGAAATCTGACTGAGGGAAAATGGACTGTACATACCCAGAAATTGAGAATTTAGAAATGTTAAGGCGCTGGAACATTCAGCTCAAAATCTTTCAAATCAACGCATAAAATAGGGTGATCAATAGGGGATTTTGAAAGATATGCCCTCTTGAAAACAGGATATCCTACTGATTATTATATTCAATATTAATCATTTATGGAGTCTTGTATTTTGAACAAATTATTTTTTTCAACAAATTGAAACCAAACACCAAAATATTTATGCCCTTGTCGTCGAGTTTCAAAAGTCATTGATGAATGGTAGCTTTGTGTCCAAATCGGAACCGAGAACCAGGATTTTATCATTCAGAGAAAAAAACTGTCCTTATCATTCCCACAAGGTACGCGGACATGTCGTTTCAAATCTGACAGGTATAGTTTTAACAAAAAAACACATTGTACGTCGTGGAACTCGCCTGACAGAAGTTGTACGTGGCTCACACGGATGATCAATGCCATTAGATCATGCCAATCTGTGAGGTTTGGCCCAAACCAAGGAGAACGTGAGTCACGTCAGTCGGACGTGGACGATCCGAATGTACCGGGTGGGTGCGCACGAAGCTCGAAATTTGAAATACAGAGATAAAGTTTGGCAAAGGGGACATGTCCAGTACCATTCGTCGAATTTAAGGATCTAGGTGCAGATTTTGACCAATAAATACGAATTACCAAAACAATTCTACCCGAGGAAAATGTGAACGGATTTAGCAATCACCAAATTGCTAAAATCTCAAAAATCAAATTTAATCATCAGTAGCGTATGCTTTTGCTCCTACTCCAACTCAGATCAGCCAGCTTGTAAATGGTGTTTCTCCAAAATAATTTCATGGAATGCAAATACTTTTGCACCAATGAAAAGCTTAGGAAAAATACTACAATTCTCATGTGGTACTATTTAAACTGGACAAAGAAACTAGAGAGTTATGGTCATTACAAGGCAACAGTATTACTCATAGAGAACAGTGTAATCATGGCCGATCTTGTTTTGAGTATAACGCTCAACCCGAAAGTACGATCTTTGCGATCTTGGGCTCGTTGGAAAGCTTGTCTTGAGAACATGAAAATCTTGTGTTGATCATAATATTTTGTCAAGGTTTGACCCTAATATGTAACTTTCAAAGCGACAGCCTGTGCTGGCTGAAAGTGATTGAACTTGGCTCTCATACCAAATGTTGGAACTGGAGGAGGAGCGAGCATGAGGGACTGAAAGGGTATCCGTTTTGCTGAAGAATGGTTGTTTAATCAATCAAAATGATGGAGTACATATAGAGCTAAAGCTTGGGTGAGTCTCCCCTCTCATAAGTCAAACCACTTAGCCATGGAGGCGAAGGCTCACACATAAGAGTCCACAAACTAACAAAAGAGAGGAATTCAGCCTACCAATCAGACTAACCAGTCACATAGGACTTAGAGAGCTAGGGAATGCTCTCATGGCTCACTCGTAGTGGTCACATAACCCATAATCCCATGGAGAATCACCATGTGTCCATGGCTAGCACACAAGGATCTCACCTCACATAGAAAACAAGGGAAGGTACTTTTATCCTAGTCAGTTTACTCTGACAAGGCAATCCTAAGGCCAAAGACCTTTTTAGATATTTTTCCAATCAGGTCTTGAGCCTAGACCTCTTGCCTTTTTCTTTTCTTGGGCTAAGGCATGGAGACGTCACCCATGGTCACCCATACATTAGCGGTCAAAGACCCGGGAAACTTTGAAAATTCATCTCCCAATCCGACCGTTGGATCCGCCTGAAGCTTGGTCAATAGACAAATTGTCACGTGCTCTTTCCAATAGTGAATTCAGATTGACAATCTGAGCAAGGATCTAGTAGTTTCCTGGAACTTGCTCATGTGCACCTGAAACTAAGCCGGATGGCCCCTTTCCCAACACTCACTTGTCCTATAGCATAGCAAATATTAGGGCGTGTTCCTACCATGGCAAACATGAGGCTGGTAGGGAATGTTCTCCATCTCATGTCATTTTGTTTTTGTGCTACGAGTCATGGAGGAAGAGAGCTTGATGTCTGCTCTCATGGATGTCATGATAGGCTTGTAGTCCTCCATGTCGTCGTGCTTGAGGAACTCCATGATGTACTTGGTCTCATTCAGCTCGATAGTGCTTGCTGCTCGATTGCGGTGGACGGCTATCCCAAGGTAGAACTTGAGACAACCCATGTCCTTCATCTTTAACTTGTTCCTCAGATCTGTCGTTAACTTGTTCAACAGCTCGACTGACGATGGGTAGATGATTAGGTCATCCACGTACAGTGCAACCAGCATCAAGCCTTGCTCATCCTCGCGTACGTAGACTCTAGAGTCATTCTGGCAGCGGGTGAAGGTGAGCCCGGCCATGAAGCCATCCATCTCTTTGTACCATATCCTTGGAGCCTGTTTCAGCCCGTAGAGTGCTTTCACCAGTTTACAACCCTTGTCCTATGGAGTTTTCTCTCCCTAAAGCACTTCCATCAGTGCTTCTTTGTCTAACTTCTCGTAGAGGAAAGCTGTCTTGACATCCATCCGGTTAAGCTATGGATCTTTTGAAATAAGAATATTCAACATGGATCTGATAGGATAAAGGTGATAACAGGCACAAAAGTTTTATATGAGTTCAAGACAAGTCTCAGTAACAGGTTCATGATGAAAGACATGGGTCCTCTCGAATTCCACCTTGGGATAGCCGTCTACCACAATTGAGCAGCAGGCACCATCAAGCTGAACCAGACCAAGTACATCATGGAGGTCCTCAAGCACTACAATATGGAGGACTACGGGCCCATCAGCACACACATGACAACACACATTAAGCTCTCCTCCTTCATGACCCCTTGCAAAGGGTTTACAATAGTATGAGTCTACCAGTCTGCTTTTGGCAACCTCATGTACTCTACAGTAAAAAAATGCCCTTATATTTGCTATGCTGTGGGACAAGTGAGCATAATTGTCGCCAATCCAACGCCCAAAACCGGCAAGCAGTCAAGCGCATCATGCACCATCTACAAAAGAATCAACACATGGGACTTCAGTTTGGAGGCCAAGAGGGATGTGACCCGCTCCGGCTAGTGTACTACACAGACGCGGTCTGGAGAGGAAGGATCAATGACAGAAAGTCCACCTCGGGCTTCGTGTGCCTCTTGAATGGTGGTATAGTCTCTTGGACAAGCAGAAAGCAAGACTATGTCTTCTTCTCTACTGATGAGGTAGAGTACATCACTATATCAGAAGCATGCAATTCGCTTGACAATGAATTACATTCTACAGGTACCCGAGGCATCAGTATGGTCAACGCAGCCGACAAAAACAAAGGCCAAGACAGCTGTAGAGAGGAGATATCTCACAGCTAATGGACAGAGGTGCAAAGGATAGTATCCCTTGCCCATAGCTAATATTTTGACAAGCAGAGGACAGACTAGGCATACACTGCTCGAATTGAATAGTTCCCCTAAGTCTGGTCTAGATAGACAAGGCACGTGTTTCTCCTTTGGAGCAAGTCTCTTTGGTTTAAACCAAATACTGTAGCCAGCAAATACTATCTATGGAAACTCCTTGTGACTTAGACGTTCCAGAGTTAGTCTATCTAAGCGAGAGGTCAGTGGGATAAATCCTAGCCCAGTAACTAATTTTCTTTGTGACCAAGAAGGTTCTAAGAGATATCTTAGAATATTCCAAGGTCCTGGAAGGTGGCTTGTGCTACTTAGCGGTCACCGAAAGAGCCACTACACGCCTATGCTAGAGGCTAGCTCTAGGACTATTTTTTTTATCCTCGGGATTTGAAACACAATTAGCTTCACAGTAGCCATAACTGTTGTTGTTGGTTTCGTTCTAAGTGATGCTAATGTTCAAGGTTCTAGTAAGGTAGAGGAAGATTCGCTTCACCGCTTTCTGGTACTCAGGTCTGGGGTTTGCCATGTGTTGGCTCATAGCGCTCACAACTTGTGCAAGGTCCGGCTTGGTTGCCACCATGAGAAAACATGAGACAATCAATGAGGCTCCAGAATGTCTACTTCTCCATTGAAGCTCACGATGTAGTGTCGCGTCTCAAGCGGCATGCCGATGGATTTTGCTTGTGCCATACCAAACCGCTGTAGTACATCCTTGATGCAGCGCCTGTACTGCAACCAAAAAAGCATGATTTATGGTCACGCATGATCAGGATACTCGGGAAGTATGATGTCTCCTCAAGATGAGACATCTCAAAGCGCTCCTGCATCGCCTCACTGAACTCCTTTAGTGCAGACATGCCATTCAAAAGGAAGATCATGTCATCCACATACACTATGATGATAAAAACCTCATGCCCATGCCGTCAGCGATAGATACTATAGTCACACTCGCTATACTCAAACCCCATATACTACAACACCGTATCCAACTTCTTGTTTGAATCACGCAATGCTTACTTGAGGCCATTCAGCGACATCTGCTCCTTACAAACCAAGTACTCTTGTCCATCCATGACAATTTTGTCAGACTGCTCCATGTATATCTCCTTCAAGTGACCGTTTCAAAATTCTGTCTTGATATCCATGTGGTAAATCTCGAAGTCATCAGCTGCTACATAAGAGAGGAGCATGCATACATTACGAAACTTTGCAACAGGGATAAAAAATTCAGTCTAGTCGATGCTCCTTTGGTGCAAGTAGCCCTTGGCAACGAGCCTTCCCTTGTTCTTTTTGAGGTTGCCATCTGTGTCCTGCTTCTTCTTGAACATCCACTTGCACTTGATTACCTTGCATCCTGGTGGACTCTTGGTCAGCTTCCATGTGCCATTGTTGAGCTAGAACCGTATCTTTTACTACACGGCTTGCATCTTATCTACTTCATGAGGTGCAGCCATCGCCTTATTCTAAGACACTGGCTCATCTGAATTTGCTGCAACTACATCATTCATCTATTTTGGTTTTCACAACATCGAGAAATGGCTGCGCTCACCAGGCTTCCATCCCACCCTAAGAGGATACCTGGTGTTGGAGCGTTAGCGGCCGGCTGGCACAAAGTTGCTAGCATGACTGCTGCTGTTGGTGCTTGTGCAACTCCTTCCTCTGTTTCTACCAAGAGACTATTGTATTTGCTGCATCAGACATGGAAGAGTAGAGCGGTTCTCTTTCTGTCACAACAGAGGAAGGGTTAGGAGAGATAAGATCATGAATGGTATCTACTCCGATGGTCTCGTCAGCTGTTGGTTCTGCTACCTCCTCACAGACAATATTGGTACCCATGACATTACTTTCATTGAAGACAATATCCCTGCAGATGATGACGTGGCCATTATCCCTCTCATGGAGGCGATACGCCTTGCTAGCCACGTCATAACCGATCATCAGCATCTACGCACTCTTTGTGTCCCACTTTTGCCACTTCTTTTTGGATACTTGCATATACATGAAGCTCTTAAACGCATGGAGATGGCCCACACTTCGTTTTTTCTCAAACCATGCCTCGTATATCGTCAACTACTCCTGTACCTTGGTGGCACTATGGTTCTTGATGTACACCATAGTACTCAATGCTTCACTCCAGAAGTCGTAGGTGAGCCAAGCCGAATGCAGTATGGAACACACCGACTCGAAAATAGTGCGGTTAGCAAATTCTGCTATGCTTTTCTACTATGGTGAGTATAGTACGGTACGCTACAACTTAATTGATAGCTGCTGCAAGGTAGTCATGGAGCACTTGTTGGGAAACTGAGCCATCCGCCTCAGTTTCATGTCCACGTGAGCAAGTTCCAGGAAACTACTAGATGCCCACTCCGATCATCGATCCGACTTCAGCATTGGAAAGATCAGGTAGCAAAATGTCTACGGTCCAAGTTTGAGACCGATGGAACAGTCGGATTGGGAGATATGAATTTTCCAAGTTCCTGGGATCATCGACCGCCGATATCTGGGTGACCATGGGCAATGGCTCAATACCTTAGCCAGAGAAAAGAAAAAGGCAAGAGGTCCAGGGTCAAGACCTGATGGGAGAAATATCTAAGAAGGTCGTAGATTGTTGGGTTGCCTTGTTAGAGTATCCTGACTAGGAAAAAGGTACCTCTCCTTACTTTTTAGGTGAGGTGACATCCTTGTGTGCTAGCCATGGACACATGGCGATTCTCCATGAAATTGTCGGTTATGTGACCACTAGGAGTGTGCCATGAGAATATTTCCTAGCTCTCTAGGTCGTGTGTGAGTGGTCAGCCTGATTGCTAGGCGGATTTCCTCTCTTGTGTGAGATTATGGACTCTAGTGTGTGAGCCTTAGCCTCCATAGCTAAGTTGTGTGGCTTATGAGAGGGCTGACGTGCCCAAGCTCTAGCTCTATATGTACTCCATCATTTTGAGTGATTCAAGAACCATTATTCAAGAGAAGTAATGTCCCTCCAGTACCACATGCTTGCTGCTCCAAGGCTCCCTCTCTCCTCCAGTTCCAACACTTGGTATCAGAGCCAAGTTTAGCCACTTTCAGCCAGCACAGGCTGTCACTTTGAGAGTGACGGGTTCGGGTGAAACCTTCACCAGATTTGACGATCAACTATACGATCTTCAAGTTCAAGAGATAAGGTTTTCAATGAAACCAAGATTGCAAAGATCAAACAGTGGAATTGAGAATTATGCACAAAACGGGGTCAGCCAGGGCTACACTCTTCTCTTTGAGTAAGACTGTCGCCTTGTGATGACCATAACTCTCTTGTTTCTTTGTCAAATTCAAGAAGTAGCACATACAAATTGAAGTTGTTTTCCTAAGATTTCCATTGGTGCAAAAAGATTTGCATTCCATCAGTACGTTTAGGAGAAACGTCGTTTACAAGCTGGCTGGTGTGAGCTGGAGTAAGAGGAGCAGCATACCCTATTTTCAAAAGGGCATATTTGTGTAAATCCCCTGTTGATGACCCTGTATTATGGGTCAATCTCAAACCTCAATGTGGAAGACATGCGCTTCATCCACCTCTTGTGGACCCAAAGGGCATGTCTTCCACAGGCTGCCCGTAACCCTATGGAAGACATGCGCTTCGTCCTCCTCTTCCTGAGGGGACTCCCAATGAGGTATGACACGGTGCGAGAGACATTGGAGTACCAGTCGACTCTCAACCTAGACATCATCTGCACGCACCTGGTGCAAGTAGAGCTGTGTCGCAATGCAGCAAAGCACAATGGCGGCAGCAGCAGCACTGAAGCAGCTTTCATGGCCATGGGCTCACGCAACCAACAGTAGCAGCCGTCCGAGCACCAGAGAGGCAAGAAGAAAGGCAAGTCCCACTATAACCACAAAGATGGGCACTACAAGAAAGAGTACTTCAAGTTCAAGAGGGACCAGAAGGAGCAGTAGCAGCAGCAGGAAAAGCAGCAATCTCCACAGTAACAGCAACAGCAGTCACAGTAACGTCACCAGCAGCAACGGTAGCAGCAGCAACACAACCAGACCGACGTGCGCCATTTTGGCAACATGAAGTGAGAGTGTTCCATGGCGTGCTGTATGTACCCGATGCTGCGTTCAACCTTCTCTCAGTATCCTCTCTCACAAACACAAGACTGCGAGTCGTCTTTGACGACGACTATGGCTACATCCTTGACAAGGAAACAGGAGAGGAGTTGGTCAGGTCGGTGAAGGAAGGCGACATGTACCGCCTATTAGGGGCGACCAAGATCCCGCGCGAGCATAGTCTTCTAGCAGTGGTGCAGGCAACAATTGGTGAAATCTGGCATGTACGCTATGGCCACATCGGCATGCGCGCCTTGATGCAACTTCAAACGAAGTAGATCGTGCGTGACTTGCCCATCATCTCTAACTTTGAGCAGCAGTTATGCATCGGCTGTTTGGAGGGGAAGGAGCATCGCGAGGCCTTCTCGGGAGCAGGGGAGCGCGTGAAGGAGGTACTGGAGCTGGTCCATACAGACTTGTGTGGCCCGATGTAGACCCAAAGCTTTGGAGGCTCTGGGTATTTTCTCACCTTCATTGATGATTTTATTCCTTACACTGCTGTGTTCTTCCTTTCCTCCAAGGACAAGTATTTTGACAGGTTCAAGTAGTTCAAGGCCATGGTGGAGAGCCACACTGGCAAGAAAATCAAGGCGCTACACAACGACCGCAGTGGAGAGTACCTAAGCAAGGAGTTCGAGGACTACCTCGCAGCAGCAGGCATCAAAGCACAGTGCACCGCGCCATACTCGTAGCACCAGAACGGCGTAGCAAAATGCGCCAACCGCACCATCGTTGAGTCAGCGGGCTCCATGTTGCACGCGGCTCGACTCACCTACCATTTTTGGGTGAAAGCAGTGAGCACTGCGGATTACATCAAGAACTGCAGTCCAACCAATGCCCTGGCGCAAATGACGTCGTACGAGGCATGGTTCGGTAAGAAGCCGACGTGGGTCATCATAGCACAGTTGGCAGCTTGGTGCATATGCATGTGCTAAAGGAGAAGCGGTAAAAGTGGGATGCGAAGATTGCACAGATACTGATGATTGGCTATGACATGGCAAGCAAGGCGTATCGCCTCTACGAGAGGGATACAGGCCACGTCATCATCTCTAGGGATGTTGTCTTCAACGAGAGCAACGTCATCGGCACCAACATTGTTTGTGAGGAGGGAACAGAAGTAGAAGCAAACGAGGCAGTGGGAGCAGATATCCTTCCTGATCTAGTCTCTCCTGATCCTTCCTCCACTGTGACACTGGGAGAACCAGTCTACTCTCCCATGTCTAATGCAGCAGATACAGCGGCCTCATCGGCAGAAGCACAGGAAGAAGATGCACCACCATCAGGAGGAGCAGTTGTGCCGGAGCACCGCGCCAGTTGCCTCCTAACGCTCCACTACCAGGTTGCACGTACCCTCTTAGGGTGCCCTACAAGCCTGGTGAGCACGGGCATTTCTGGATGCCCCAAAAACCAGACCAGATGAACGTCACAATTGTAGCAGACTCTGATGAGCCGACGTCGTACAAGGAGGCCATGGATGCACCTGATGCAGCAGATTGGGCACAAGCTGTGTAACAGGAGATACAATCGCAGCTTGAGAACGGTATGTTGGAGGTGACTGAGCGTCCACCTGGACGGAAGGTAATCAAGTGCAAGTGGATTTTCAAGAAGAAGCGGGGAGCAAATGGTAACCTGGAAAAGTACAAGGCAAGGCTCGTTCCCAAGGGCTACTCGCAGCAGGAGGACGTCGATTCCACAAAAACCTGCGTCCCTGTTGCCAATTTTGTCTTTGTGCGTTTGCTCCTTTCTAATGCAGTAGCAGAGGACTCTGAGGTCCACCACATGGACGTCAAGACAACTTTCCTAAACGGTGACCTGGAGGAGGAGATTTACATGGAGCTGCCTGAGGGGTTCATCATGGATGGCCAAGAACACCTGGTTTGCAAGGTGTAGAAGTCTCTGTACCGTCTCAAGCAAGCGTCACATGCTTGGAACTAGAAGTTGGAAGCGGCATTACAGTGCATGGGGTTCCAGCGCAGCGAGTGTGATTACAGCCTCTATCGCTGGTAGCATGAGTATGAGGTCCTTGTCATCATTGTGTATGTGGATGACATGCTCCTCCTTTCCAACAGCATGTCTGCACTGCAGGAGTTCAAGGAGGCCCTCCGAGAGCGCTTCCAAATGTCCGATCTTGGGGGGGGAGCGTCACCCTTCCTTGGAATCCAGATAACGCATGACCGCAAATCATGCTCTCTCTAGCGGCAGTAAAGCCGTTACATCAAGGATGTCTTGCAGCGGTTCGGCATGGCAGAGGCCGAATCCATCACCACGCCACTGGAGACGCGGTAGTACCTCGTGAGCTTCAATGGAGAAGTAGATGCAACTACGCGGCAGAAGTACTAGAGTGCCGTCGGCATCCTCATGTACCTTATGGTTGCAACCAGACCGGACCTCGCACAGGCAGTTAGCGCTTTGAGCCAGCACATGGCAAATCCCGGACCTGAGCACCAGAAGGCAGTGAAGCGGATTTTCCGCTACCTTGCTGGAACCAACAACATCGGCATCACCTACAATGGTAATGACAACAACATCATTCGTTATACAAACGCAGATTGGGCTTCAAACCCTGAGGACCGCAAGTCCATCCTTGGACATGTGTTCCTAATGAATGGTGGGGCCATCATTTGGTGCAGCAAGCGGCAAGTGGTCGTGGCCACCTCAAGCACGGAAGCTCAGTATGTCTCTCTCAGCTTTGGACCCAAGCAGTTTGGCTTCAGCGTCTCATGGCAGAGATGAGTGGGAGTGCAGCAGTTCCAGTTCCTTTGCGCGGCGACAACCAAAGCGCAATCGCACTCGCCAAAAATCCTGAGCACCATGCACGCACCAAGCACATTGACATTACATATCACTTCATCAGGCACATGGTGCAGGAAGGTGCTATCAAGCTGGAATTTACTCCAACCAGTAAGCAGGTTCCTCATTTTTGTACCAAGCCAATGACCCGTGAGAAGCAGCAGTTCTGCATGAAGGCATGTGGACTCAGCCCACTCTTACTGCGGCAAAGTGGGAGATTGTTGGGAAAGGAGCCATCTGGCTTAGTTTCAGGTCCATAAGAGCAAGTTCTAGGAAACTACCAGATGCCTGCTCCGATCATCAATCTGACTTCAGCATTGGAAAGATCAAGTGCCAAAATGTCTACGGTCCAAGTTTGCGGCCGATCCAACCGTTGGACTGGGAGATATGAATTTTCGAAGTTTCTGGGGTCATCGACCGCCGATATCTGGGTAAGTGTGGGCGATGGCTCAATGCCTTAGCCTGAGAAAAAGAAAAGGCAAGAGGTCGAGGATCAAGACCTGATGGGAGAAATATCCAAAAATATCCTAGATTCTTGGGTTGCCTTGTCAGAGTGTCCTGACTAGGAAAAAGGTACCTCTCCTTCCTTTTTAGGTGAGGTGAGATCCTTGTGTGCTAGCCATGGACACATGGCGATTCTCCATGGGATAGTGGGTTATGTGACCACTAGGAGTGTGCCATGAGAGCATTTCCTAGCTCTTTAGGTCGTGTGTGAGTGGTCAGCCTGATTGCTAGGCTGATTTCCTCTCTTGTGTGAGATTATGGACTCTAGTGTGTGAGCCTTAGCCTCCATGGCTAAGTGGTGTGGCTTGTGAGAGGGCTGACTTCCCCAAGCTCTAGCTCTATATGTACTCTATCATTTTGAGTGATTCAACAACCATTCTTCAGCAGAAGTGATGCCCCTCCAATACCTCATGCTCGCTGCTCCAAGGCTCCCTCTCTCCTCCATTTCCAACATGCTCAAGTACTCTTTTTTGCAGTCGTTGCATAGTGCCCTGATTTTCTGGCCAG
The DNA here is from genome assembly GCA_023375785.1 of Penium margaritaceum. Taxonomy (NCBI): domain Eukaryota; kingdom Viridiplantae; phylum Streptophyta; class Zygnematophyceae; order Desmidiales; family Peniaceae; genus Penium; species Penium margaritaceum. The sequence goes on from SZWC01019993.1 coordinate 41,543, forward strand.
TCTGGTCCTCTACCATAAATTTTCATTCTTTGATTCTATCAAAACACTGGTTTTTGGAAGAAAGGAAGTACACAGTAGTATAACGGCTGAGATGATCAATGATGGTCAGAAAATACCTAGAGCCTTCAAAGTTCTGGATTTGCATTGGGCCACACAAGTCTGTGTGGACCAGCTCTAGCACCTCCTTTGCACGATCTCCTACTCTAGAGAACCCCTCGCAATGCTTGTTTCCCTCCAAACAACCGGTGCATAACTGCTCCTCAAAGTTGGAGATAGTGGGCAAGTGATGTACCATCTGCTTTTTTTCATGCTGGTGTTAGGCACGCATGCAGATGTGGCCATAGTGCGCATCCCAGATCTATGGATCTTTATTTAAAGCTGCTGTAAGGCACGCATGCAGATGTGGCCATAGTGCGCCACCCTCAAGCCATCTGGTACACGAGCATCCCTCTGTGCAAAAGGCGTGTGCAAGAGAAGAGGCACTTTCAACAAATTTGCAACTGAACTTGTTTCATAAAAATGGTGTCACGAGACTCAATGACGTACACACATTCAGCATCTCAAAAGCACCAAGCTTTGGACTATACAGAGATACCAAGGAGCAGACAAACACAGCCTCAACAATAGAGCATTCCATCACGTTGGTCATTTGAAAGTCAGACGCAAGTGACACTCCCCCAGAGATGAGCAAGACGGAGGTCAGCGCGGCGGCCGTACCAGCACTCATACAATGTGACATGGTGTGGAAGCGGACCATGAGGAATCTTGTTCCACATCCATGTCATGTACTCCATGGCTTCATAAGCAAAGGCTTCAAAGAGTCAAGATTCAAGCAGCATGGTACGAACACCGTCAGCGAAAGTGCGGTTCCAACATTCAAAGACATCATTGTGATGTGGGTCATATGGAGCAGACAACTTGAAACATACACCAAGCAATGTAAAAAAGCAAAGATTTTGGCCAATGAACTCACCACTATGATCGCAGATGATTACCTGTAACTTGCATTAACATGCATGAACTTCTTGAATAAGCAAAGAAATGATCGTAGGCCCAAATTCACTCTTCAATTTGTGTGAGTAAGTCCAGAAAAAAAATGAAAGCAGTCATCAGTGAGATAAGATCAGGACGTAACAAACACCGTCAAGAAACTCAACCAAAAATTGGTCCCACCATGTCTGTATGGAAAAGAGTGAGCGACTCGTGGGTGCGTGATTTAGACATGGGAAACAGGATGCGGTGCATCTTGCCTTGTACGCAGTCCAAGTAATAAGCAATGTAGGGTGTAGAGAAGGTGGAAGCATCCAAGCCAACGGCAGGCTGATGAAGAAGCAAGCTTTATATGACGGCATTATGCACATAGCAGAGGCATCATTGCAGCAGTCGAGTATGCTCGGGAGAGAGTGAGGGAGCAACATAAACAATGAAACATGATATAATTTGTCACATGGGAGACCATGAAGAACAATTAAGCCTGCACACAAGACTCCAGGATTTGTGAGATGGACTCGCAAATCCGAGTCCTGAGCCAGATTCGCGAATTTTCGTGAATCTGGACTCGTGTGCAGGCTTAAGAACAATGCATCAAGAGGACTAGAGAGAAAAAGTGCAAAATCCACAAGACGCAGAAAAACCCATCAAGGGTAGTGGCGTACAGTAGACTGACCTCGCGTGTAGTTATGAATAACATATCACGCAAAAATAGATAATCTTCAGGGCCAAAACAATGCACGAAGTCAACACCATGGGCTGGCAGCATCTGTCTTGATCTAGTGTGAATGAACAGAAAGTCACTGGCAGGTCACAAAGACACAAACACAAGATACGACGACGTCGTGATGAGTGGCTCCACAATCAATAACCTAGAATCCACATGACACGCGTGGAAGAAATGCTTCATAACATGCGGCAATGTTGCTTGTGAAATGAGTACAGAATGGCGCATGCGCATAGCAAGCTGCTACATGACGGAGTTATAATGCATGTTAATTGTCCTTAACCCTTGCACCACCAGTGACCGGACTAACCGGCGACACTGAAGCTTGAGGCTGAGGAGGCCAATGAGTTGAACAAGCTGTGGAAGGATCTATTGGTGGAATTGCCAAGTGCCACGAGGGGAATGTGGTACTTGGAAATGAAGGGCAAGAGCCCCTATAAGGAACCGAGGAAGACCTCATGTTTAGTGTGCCAGACCTTGAGATGGATACTGAAGGAGGGAAAGTGAATGAGTGGGGAGCAGGCACATGAAGTCATAAAGGAGTTGTGTAGAATGGTGAGGGTGCTCCATAGAACGATGGGACTCAGTAGGGTGGTGTCCATGCCACCTTGGGTGGAGGCATTATTGGTGATGTAATACTGGCAAGAACGAGCAGTTAACATGGAAGAAAAAATGAAGGAGTGATAGGGGAAATTGAGAACGGTCTATCACGAGGCCGAAACAAATCACCAAGCACACACGTCTTGAATAAGAGGGATAGACGCCGCCAATGTGATGGAAACTACTGATGACGGTGCTGCTGCGACTACCAACTGTTGTTACTATTGCCAAGTGCAGCTACTATTGCTGCTGTTGCCATAGATGTCGATCCTCTTGTATTGCGTTAGCGGATTAGTGGTGCTTTCTACTGAGGCAGATGCTACCATCACTGTTTTGCCGATGAGATGTATGAATGCAACAGCAGTAGCTGCACGTACTGCTACTAGCAAATGCAACAAGGGAGCAGCATAGAATTCTTCCCAGGCCCTGAGATGCATACCTTAGGGTGATTCTGTTGCTGAATGGCAGATACACTAAAGAGGAGTGTGAGGGGTATATGTCCACTCACGTCTGTTTTGTTTCCATAAGAGCAACCAACACGTTTTGTGGTAGTTGGCTGGGTTATGTAGCAGCCATGATTTAGGCAGATGTGCGAGAAGTCCAAATGCGCTATGAAGCAGCTCCAGCGTGTATTTGTGAGCCGTTGCCACGCCTAGGGGTGAGGTCGGTGCATGCGCGCATTGTCGCCACAGAGATGGCAGCCGTAATAGGAGAACCTGCCTGTACAATTTTGGCATCGTTCTGCCTCCGGCACCATCGGAGTACTACGTGGTACGAGCCCTCAGCTCAAGGTCTTCACATTGCCCAGATGTATTCACCCCGCCCAGGCCAACCCAGCCTAGAGGACTTGAATATTTGCGAAGTCATGTCCTCAGAGTTTAATTCTTGCCGAGTTCAAAGGGATGCAATTACCAGCACTGAACACGTCATTGATGTGATGTCCGTTTACTACTTGCTTCACAATTTCTTGTGTCTTTAAGAGGTTCTGTCATATTTCTTCTCAAACACTTGAGAAGTTCATGTGGTGGATATCAACTGTGGGAAAGTCGTTCTGACTTTGTAATCTTCCCGGTGTGGTGGGAAGCTTGCCGTAGACCACTCCAAACATAATTTCACCCATTGTGATGGAAGTAGTAGATTTGTATGTGGCTTTGGCAGTCGGAATTTTGGGCCAGGGGCAGATGGGGCTTATTGGTGATGTGCGGCTCACATAATGTGCGGAGAAGTTGTTCAAGTTTCTGATTGGTATGCTATGTTTTTCCGTTGGTTTGAGGATGGAACACAGTAGATAGCTGGATCCGACTGCCAAAATGTGTCACCAAACCATGCAGAAAACAGCAAGCATAATGGCAGTCTCTATCATAGATGATGGTGCATGGCATGCCGTGAAGCCGTATGATCTGGTTTAGGAATAACCGCTCTGTTCCTTCTGTAGTAACAGTGGTTGTCGTCGGAAAAAATTGTGGTACTTCAAAAAATCTGTCCACCACCATGAGGACGGTGTCATATCCCTTCGGAGTGGTGGGTAACTCCGTCACGTAGTCCATACTGATATCAACCCACAGCTCTGTCAAAACAGGTAGGGGTTGTAGTAGTTCTGGTGGTCTCGCGCGACAAGATTTTTGCCGTTGACAGGTGTCCAACAATTTGTAGAAACCTGACACTTCAGTCTGCATCTTTTTCCTCTAATAGTAATTTTCCCACTCTTTACGTGTCCTGTCCTTGCCCAAATGTCCACTTGGAGCGGTGTCGTGGAATTCATCAAATAACATTCATCGTAGTTTCTCATTTGGTGGATCGACTACCGGATTAGTGAACCATCATTTCCAGTAAGGATCATTGAATCGGACTTGGATTTGTCCTACCTCTTGAACTCCTCGTAACCCTTCACAAACAGCCTCGCGAGATAAGGGTCTCGTTCATCGAGTTGTATGCTCATGTCGGCCATCAGATTTGGTCGCCAACTTAGAGCATCTGCTGGATTAGTTTTTCTGGGTCGGTACTCGATGTCGTGCTCGAAGTTGGACTCAAGGGAGCTCCATCCATTGGGTTTGTCGATGGTTCATATTTGGCTGAGCCCTGAGGTATTTCAGTGCATGCTGGTTGGTGCGGACAATGCATCAATAGCATTGAAGATAGCACAACCATGTCTTGAATACGTGCACGAATGCAAGAATTTCTTTCTTGTGCACAGCGTAGTTGAGCTTCGGCCCGTATGATATTCTCCACATGTATGCGACCAGCTGTTCTTGAAGGCCATTTTGTTGGCAGAGAACGCCTCCGATGGCTCGATCGGACCCGTTGGTGCTGAGGTTAGAGCATTTCTCAGAGAGTTGAACACTTATTCCTTGTTTTGCTCCCAATTCCATTTGGTGGTTTCATAAGTGAGATCAGAGAGAGGCACTGGCACTTGGGTATAGTCCATTCTAAGTATACGCTAGTAGTTGGAGAAGTCCAAAAACACTTGGATGTCTCCAAAAAATGGACATTGGCCAATCAGCAACAACCTCCATTTGTTTTGGATCCATGGTGATCAGCTAGCCGCCGATGGTGTGGCCCAAAAGCTCAAAGGGTGACCAAAGTTGTACTTTGAGTGTTTTCCAAAAGATACATCTCTTTGTGAAACTTTGAGAACTTCTTAGAGATATCCCCTGTGTTCCTCCAGGGTGCAGTCTTACACCAGGATGTTTTTATGATGTATGGTGATAAAGTCGTCGAGGTATGGGTGAAATATATTGTTCATCGTCGCCATGAATGTTGTGAGGCAATTGTCCAAACCGCAAACGGCATGACTGTGAACTCGAAGTGTCTGTATCCAGTGCAAAATGCTGCCGTCGCGACGTCCTTATCAGAGACACGGATGTGAGCCACTCCGTAGGTGGATATTGCTGTAAATTCAGGCCCCGTGAAGTTGTCAAAAAGTTCATCTACTTGCAAAAGAGAGTGGCGGTTCTCGATGGTGATGTCATTCAACATCTTGTAGACCACGTACATCTGCATGTCTCCTGTTTTTTTCTTCACAAACATTACAGGGGTTGTGTAGGATGACGTGGAAGGTCTCATGAACCCCTGAATAAGAATCTCATCCAACTATTTCTTGAGTTTGGTTAGCTTGTAACCACTCATCGAATAGATCATTGACCTCATTTCTGCTGTTTTCACATCGGTCTGCTGCCTGAATTCAGGTCTATGTTATGGGGAATGTCTTGCTATGGAGAAACCTCTCCGGGAAATTCATCAATAAAACTCCCTTGATCTCCTCAACAAGCACTGCAAACTCCTGTAGTACGGGCAAAAACTTCTCAGGTGTCGAGGCCGATGTGGTTTCCTTGACAGCTACAATTTCTTCTGTTTTACCAGTCTCCATGAGGAATTTTCATGCTTGAGCTCCGCATTGCAGATAACTTTAGGCCACGTCTAAAGATATCGGTTGGCATTATGTGGCTGTCGCAATGTCCTTTACTACTTCCACCTCTGTTTCTTCCCGTAACCACCACCGCATTGTGTGTCACTACACCAGAGGAAGGTGTCGTCTTCTGCCATTAAAACTGATGTAAATCAATCCGTTGCTCTAGTGCACCTGCAAATTGTGTCAATAGAGAAAACCTGGCCCGAGGGTCAAGATTTTGTGGTCGCTCATTGGGCAAGCCTTGGAGGCCCTCATGTCATAGTCATTTTTCATTTGCAGTCAGAGAGGCTCACAGAGTTATCGGATCTGCAGTCATGAATTGACATTTTTCCTTCCAACATCCTTGGTTTGGTCTGCAAATCCATCTGTTGAACCATGTCATCGCTGAAGAAGCTGTAATAAGCTCCAAAATCTAGTAATATGAGTACCATTATGTGATTCTACAGTCCCTCAATTGTACTCATAGGAGTATTTCCGGTTGGTTATCCTCGTACCCCACATCAAACTTTATGATATCAGGTACCCTTGTCTACGATGATGTGAGCCGCTCAGATGGGCGATCGGTCGGCACAGATGTTTTTGACGGGACAGGAGCCTAGTCTTCTACTCTTGTCCTTTGTCGTTTCCTGACTCCTCATTTTTTTGCGGCTACCTCCCTTTTTTGGCATATTGATGTCGCTTTGAGCAGTCGACCGAGATATGACCCAGCTTCCCACAAGTCCACTAGAGTCATTGTTTGTATTGATTGATGGTGTCAACCTCCATCGGATATGAGGTTTCCATTGCCTGCGATTCTCCTTTGCCATGGTATGAACTGTGGCTTCAGGATCACCAGCTTAGGTATGGTTGATTGCGGCCTTTTTATACACTGTTTATGTGTGCCTTGAGCGTGCTCTTTCAAAGGGAGTACCTTACACCCATCCTTATATTCTTTCCACAGCATATGAGATAAGTGTAATTTTGTCCTATGTGGCCAAAAAATCTCTTCTTAAAATGGAATCAAGTTTGTGAGGTTGGGTGCATGTGGTAAGTGCGCTTAAGAACAATACAAAAGGACACAAAGAGCACACTCAATGCGGTCATTTGTCTCATATGAAAAGGCACAAATTCCATTTTTTTCCCATACGGCCAAAAACATCTCCTCTTAGGAAGGAGTCCAGTGCGTGGGGTTAGTGCATGTGACAAATGCGCTCAAGCACTATACAAAAGTTCACTTTGAGCACACTCAGTGTGCTCATTTGTCTCATATGTCAAAGCACGCCTTTCTTTTTCCTATATGGCAAAACAATTATCTTTTTAGGAAGGACTCCAGTGCGTAGGCTAAGTGGATATGGTAACTAACTCAAGCACCATGCAAAATACACTAAGAGCGTATTCAATGTACTATTTTGTCTTATGAGTTCCAGCACACCTTCATTATTTCTTCTATTCAGGACCAATTCTCTTCTTGGAATAGACTCTTGTGCATTGAGAAATGTATGACATAACACATTCTTGTCTTCTTTGTGGAGTAGATATTTATGGCATGAGACACTCCCATGTTCAAGTAGTTCTCATTGAACTAGTTTTCACATCTCATATTGGAACACTCCAGTACAAAAAAAACATGTGTGCACATTTCCTATTATAGAAAAGAGTTTTTGTTAGAAGTTGATCTCCATACATCACATTGACATTGTCTACTCTTTACACTTGAGTCTAGTAATTCTGTATTTAACCAATATTCAACAAACATAAAACTCTATCTTAGCATGAAGAAAAATACGATTTTGCATCTTTAATGATTCCTATTAGGTTCTTGCAAGAAATTTCAATTTGTCATTGTGAGGACGTACAAATGTCTGTATATTTCTTATGAGGTTGTACCAGTTAAAACTTTTGTTTATATTCTACGAACGTCATTCCGCTCTCTTGACATCTGGATTGTACACTTGTACTTTACGATGTGGAATCGTCCTTAGACTGTTGCTGCCAACACCTGTGCATGTCATACTTGATGGCCGACTAGTCTGAGATAATCGTTCGCCTACATGCTTCCCTTCCCTTCATGTTCTTGTAGCTTCCATTCGCTCGCCTGTTTCGTAGCTTCTGTCTTTGCAAGTTGGTCTAGGGGGTCCCCAGTAAATGGGGATAGTGTGTGTAGCGAGTGCACTCCAACCGAGTGCGGAAGTGTACTTATCATGCACTCAATGTGTGGCCGATTTGTTGCAAAACATTTGTACGGATTGGTTGTACCTCCCCTCTTCAACAAACCTTTGACGTTTGCATTTTAAGATTGCCATCGACAGAGCACAAACCTAGTTGATGTGAAGTTTGAAACCCGGCCTGCCTTGAGAGGGTCTTGATCCGTCGACGGCCACATCAAAATCTATGGTGCAGGAACTAAAAAAATTGGGTGTGTTCACTCCACTTTGCCGGCAAGTAGGAGTTGTTTACGCTTGTTGAAGACATGAAGAGGAGAAGGGATTGATCTGCAAAGATCCATTCTTGAGAGATGTTTCAAGCTATTGCTAATAACGGTATAGTTAAGAAGCATAAAGGTACCAATGGAATCCAAGTAAAGTTACAAACATGATTTTTACATCCGATGAACCGGACATCTAACGTTGTCAATCCCCTCGGAACAGGCAGATATGCTTATGGAGATGTTTCCTACATCGGATCCTTTTGGGGATAAAGATAATAAATTGCTTAGTATTTAGGATCAAATACAGATGTCAAGGGGCTATCAAAACTGAAAAGAAATTGGTAACAAAACAGGATGATCAAAGCAGCTCGGTCAGGTGAAACGTGGGTTCTGTTCCCTCTTTAAAAAACACCCTTTTGGTCGGGTGAATTCTTGGATGGTATTCGTGAAATTCCAATGCTAGATCTCATGTTTCACACAAATGAAGAACCTACAAACATCTTTACTTAACAAGAAAATCAGAAAGAAGACGGAACCTTTGGGGTATCTTCCTTTGTCCCTCGAAACTTCAATGGAGATGTCCGACTGGAATTGAGGCTGGAAAGGTAGTGGAAGTTGATATTGACTTCAAGAGGAAAAACTTAATGGGTAAAGCTAAACAAATCCCTCTGATGGTTGACATTCAAGGAGTGCGAGGAAGAATGTCAGTACTTGTTGTACCTGGTTTACGAACAGGAGCAGTAAGTTAAAGATATTCGTGATTGCTTGCATGTTCTTTGAGCGTTCGAACATACCTACATGGTTTACGGAAAAAGATCACAAACCAGCGCACACATTAAGTGCAAGGTATCATGCAGACAGTGCACGATAAGTGCATTTTTCCACAAGAATTGCACACACTGAGCCATATACACTTTGCCTCACACTAGGGAGGGTCCTAAGGACTGAACGAGGACAGGTTGACCACCAACGTTCGATGTCCTTGCGGACCATCTTCTGATAAGCATGCGCCTCACAACATCCCATAAACAATTTGCCTCAACACAAAACAGCGGTAACATTACTAAAAGAGACAGGTCAACAATGATTAAAGATTTGGTCCTTCCAAAACAACCATATAAAAGCTATAAATACAACAAAAACAATGCAATTGCTTGTTTTCAAGACCATTTGTTACAAAACAACTAGAGTGATGCAGAGAGAGAGAGAGAGAGAGAGAGAGAGAGAGAGGGATAGAGAGGGATGGAAGAGAGTGATAGAGAGTGAAAGAGAGAAAGAGAAAGAG